>JAAGNO010010350.1:86430-109904 GCA_033439905.1 Ceryle rudis
CTTGTAGAGTAGGGTGAATGGTTGGACACGATGATCCCATGGGTCTTTTCCAACCTAGATGATTCTGTGATTCTGTCAACCTGGACCATCTTCTGCAGAAATCTTCTAGAAATTTTGATTAATATCTCTGGGTTCCAGGCCCACCAGAATTTGTTAGTCCAGGGGATGTCAAACCTTCTTTAATCTATAGTGTTGGAAACCTTTCACCTACTCTTGCATGAGAAGCAACACTTTACTGTTTCTTTTACTAACAAGAAGAATGTCTCTCCATTGGGGAAGAGCTAAGGCCTGTCCTTTCCTTTAACTTCCTTAAAGTATTTTTTTTCTGTGAGATTGCCATACATTTGGATAAGTGATTGTGTTCAGAACCAGCCAGTCAGTCCTATAATAGTGAGTAAGTATGTACATGAGTATATGTTTGCAAAATCAAGTGGGTAGTACAGATAACAATGTACAACAAATTCTTCCTGGGTAATGCTGTAACGTTCCCTACAACTGATTCTTTTACTATTTATCAGGTCCATACTCACTTTGCAAGCATCCTAAATTCCCCTGAAGCATTCCAGCAATTGAAATAGTCTCAACCAATTCTGTGTCTTTCCTTTTCAGTGTCATTCATGTCAATTTAGACAGAAATACCCCTTTGCCTTTCCAAACCTTACCAAACAGTGTGATTTGGATAGCTGTTTGGAGAATAAACAGCAACATTAGTCCTTCTCAGAATGGCTGGAGAGGGGTCATCTGCTAGTCTGGGCACTGGAAGAGTGAGAGGATTAAGCACACTGATCAGAAGTACCAACACCAACTTACAGAAGTAAGAAAGGTCACAAGAGATGCTTCACACTATGCTTCTGTTGTGAAGAATCTGCCAGGTGTTTGCTGTAAGCAGAGATCCACCACAAATTATAATCTCAATTTGATTTCCCAGCATATAATTTCAAGAAGTTATACTAGAAACAATCTTGAATTTATGAACAAATCTATTTTCCTTTGGGACTCAAGATGCAATTTCTGGTCTCTGAATAAGTGATATGACCTAGTTCAAACATTACATAGCCTTTAGGAAGTAGGACTTGGAACAATTATTTTTTTAGTGTCCAAGTTTCCTTAAAGAGGGAGCCAAAAGTGATATGTAGTATAGATGTCTGGTGGACCTGAGACTTTGTCTGAAGCAAGAAGCATACCAAATGGATAGCAGAGAGAGTGTACAGAATGAAAATGCACACTATGTCTACCTTAGAAACAGCATGTTTATATACTTAGAGGAAGCCACCGGGGTGAGTAAAGATGGTCTTAATCAAGGAGATGCCTGTAACAAACCTGTAGGTCTTTGAGTGCTGCCTGCCTCTTCTATAATTGCTCTATGGAAGTCATAATGAAAGAGACTGGGCGCTTCTGGGAAACTTGGTTATTCTTATAGAGTCAATATCTTACTCTTTTTATGTACATCTTTGGCTAAGCAAATAGTTAGCCTATCCCCACACATTTCCTGTGTTAGCAGTACCTCTGCCACAGTTAAGTATTCTCGTATTTTTGCTAAGTAGAGGAAAAAAGTGAACATATAAGTACTCATTATTTTGCAGTACTACCTTTTCTGATATTTACTATGATTACAGGACTTCATATCTTAAAAAGCTTGATAGTGGGTTTTTTTCAGAACTGTTTTCTGTAGAAAGTGGTTTATGGATGCTTTTCAACTCTACCACTGCTCTGAAAGCACTGGTAATTAGAGCTCTATTGGTAGGTTTCATGTATGGAAGGTTTTTGTCCTGGAACTCCTAGACATCACTCCATCTATTAATATACTGTTTTGTCACCAGTTTCTTAAATACCCCCACATGGCACTCACCAGTAACTCTGCTATTTGTTTCTTTTCCTTCTAAAGCCTTTAATATTCTTGTCTTAAATCAGTGCCTAGCTTGTGAGGCAGTTAAAATCCAAAGCCCGTAACAAGATGCTATTAGACCCCTATGCTGAGGCTATCAAATCAAGCTTCTGCTTTTATCCAGAAAATCCCTGCTTCCACAGTACATGTTCACTCCCTCACACTTCACACTCCTCTTGAGTCTGTATCACATGTTGACAAAAAGGAAGTGGAGACAGTGGTATCACCGTCTCTGAAGTTCAGCATAGGTGTTCATTTATTTCAGTATTACTGCCTTTGAATCTTCTCAGGGACATTAAAACCAGAAAGGTCTCAAATACCTCCTACCTCTATGTTGTATGACACTTCAGACAGACATTTCACATTGTTAGCAGGCTGTCTTTGTCTCCATAACGCTCTTTCTCAGTTGTTACTATATTTGTTTCTTTAACAAGCTTTTGTTTTTCTCTATGGTAATAACTGGTGTACAACTACTTACAAACAATATGGAAAGTTATGCAAAAGCATTTCATTTTAAAATGCAGAACAGAAACCCAGCCAAATTTGAAGGAACACACATCCTTCACACATAGCCTGTATACGTAAAGCTATGAAGTCAATTGCATTACAGCAATACAAACCCCACCTCATCTCACTCTCAGACACAGCTGTCTGTATGTGCACACAACCATGCAAACACACTCACATGTACATTGTACATTAGTATCAAGTTAAAAGCCTAAATCTAATCCTTAATCCTTAGGTCATCCCCTACATTTCAGCATGAGCCAGCCAAGTCTTCCAACATGCCTGTTAGCAGTTAGCTGATGTAACTCTTCCCATTCAAGTCCCATTAATACAGCATCTTCACCAATGGTGTTCCATCAAATTCATCATCTAAAGCTTAAGTTTTTGTTTAAACACAAAATCAGAAATGAATTTGATGTAATAGTTTGTGAACTGATATGGTTGATCTTATTCAACATTGGCCAATTCCTTCTCCAAAAAAATTGAACTGAATTTTTCCAGTCCTTTTAGAAAAACACTTTTGTTTTAGAAAACTTTGTTGATACTTCGTTAGCCTGGTAACAAGCCGGTGACGACTTTGTGGCTGTGTGATCTATATGTCATCTGGACTTCTATGCCTTTCCTCTTAAGGTTTCCACTGAATGTACACATCTTTCTGCTGTTCACAAATCTTCTTCATATATACCCCATGTCTGCTTATCCTTGCAACATATTACCCTCTACACAGAGAGGATCTAGTTTTAATAGCTCACATTCTGGACTGGGGTTCAGTTCCTAGGCCAGTTTTGCACCAATTCCATGATTTAGTCACCTCGTTTTCTCATATATTAGTTTCCTAGCAGTAAAATGGGACTTAACTCTTTCTCTACTTTGAAATTAAGCTGTCAGAACAATAATAATTCATGACCTGGAGAGAATCTAATAACTCTAATGGTGCCGAAGACCATGAGGTAGATAGACACATTGTAATGGCAACAAGAAATCAAGACGCGTGTATTGACTTCTCTCTCCTATCATCATGTTTATTGTTTTAGAAACTTGGAGTTGATTTTGTGTGCTAAATCACTCAGAAACACTCTAGTCCACCCCAAAACCATCATACATACCAGGCATCAAACATATAACACTCTCATACAGATAAATGATCCGAGGAATGGACTCAACGGCTGCTAGCAGTTAATTTATATCGTGGTTTTGCCATAAACTTTTAACTTTGGAAATAATCTGCCACCCGTTTCAATTTTTGGCTGCCACATAATGCACCTTTGTGAAGTCACTTTTCTGTCTAATAGAGATATTTCTTTTTACGGGTGAACATTTGTTTAAAAATAACAAATAGTTATCTCATTTACCGTTCACAAAAAGCACGCCACTTAACCGAATGTAACCAAGCCCCATTTCATCTGGTTTAATGTTTAGCAAGGCATGCAAACTAGTCGATATTACAGGAAGAAGATGATTTATTTAATAAAATTACATTACTTTTTTTTCCATTAAAAACCCAAACAATTGCAACAAAAAATTGTTTAAAGTAGAAAAGCATAGCCTGCAAAGATTGATACCAAAAAGTCAGCACATGCTGGAAAGTCTGATTCTAAGCTCAGCTGCCTCTTCACCCTGTCTCCACTTCTGCTCTGTGCCTGGTGCACAGCCAGTCCATTTCTGAAGTCGAGTACTCCCACAGTGATTACTGATACCTGCCATAATGTAGTTAGCAGATAGCCCATTTTTTCCACTGTGGATGAGGTTGCAACAGAACCCTTTTAAGCACAGTTTTTTTCCTTTGGGGAGGATAAAGTTTAGGATATATATGTATATAAATATCTAATATACAATGTATAATATATATATATTTACATGTTATATCTGCCTATGTGTATTCTCCTTGTGGACAAGTAGTGGAAGAGGATTCATCAGTATGGTCTTTTGCCCAAGAAGGCTAAGTGCATACTGAGAAGTTCTAGCTAGCATGTCAGGGAAGAGATTCTTCTCTATGTGGCATTTTTGAGACCACATCTGGATTACTGTGTCTGGTTTGGGGATCCCCTGTGAAAGACAGACATGGACATACCAGAGTTCAGCAGTGGCCAGTAACCTAGTCAGTGGGCTGGAGCACACAGTGTGCAACCAAGATTGAGACAGATGGGTTTGTTGAGTCTTTAGAGGAAAAGGCTGAGGGGAAATATTATTGCTAATTATTGCTGTCTTCCATGACCCATTGCATGGTTATAGAGAGGACAGAGTCAAGGTCTTCCCAGAGTGAAAAGACAAAAAGCAATAGATAAAGCTCCTATAAAGGAAAAAAAAAAAAAAAAAAAAGTAACCCTGTGAGTGATCAAACATCAGCATTAATCCCAGAGAGGTTGTGGAATCTCCTGCTTTGGTGATGTTCAGAATTTGGATGAACACAGTCACAATCAACTACATCTGGTTTCAAAGTTTAATGTAACTTCAAAGTTACATTACTACTTTGTGTAGGGTGTTGGATCAAAATATCTCCAGCAGTACCTTCCATCCTGAATTATTCCCTTTCATGGTAAAACCTAAACCCTGTAAGCACCCCAAAAAAAGGGAAAGGCTGTGAGTTCACATCTATATGATGGCAGAGATTCCTCTAATGAAAGCTTACTTATGGATGCCCCAGTCACAGAAAATTCTTCCAGCAGAACTCATGATCAACCATGCAACACAAATGTGTATTAAATCTGGCTTCAACACTTCTTGCGCTCCCAAAACTATTTAGCATAATGTAAGTGAAGGAAGTTCACGCTTCCCACTCACACTGAAAGTCACAGAAAATGATGACATTTTGTGGTCATAGACTCTCTGCTTTGTCACTGTTGTTTATCTTCAACACATGTAGAAATTGGTTTGGGGAAAAGATAAACCAATAAATGTGATCTTTTCTTTTGACGTAATGCATTCCTCTTACTCATTAGATGTCTTTTTGAGATTAATCTAAGAATGTTGTTCTTGCAGTCAACCAGATGAGGCTTTTTTTTTTCTTTTGGGGAAGGGAGGGGTGGGATGTCTACAATTTTTTTGGCTACAGTAACACTGATACTTTATACAGTTGGGCCTTTGTTCTTAAAATAAACACATAAACTTGGCTTAAATGAGAAGTAGTAGAATTTGTTTATTAAGATTGCATTTGTGATTAGGAGATTTGCACTGTGTGAGATGACCACACTTTCCCCACATATTTTGGAGGACAAGAATGGCATGTGCTATGATGCTAAGGATGTCAGAAATGTTGAGGATGCCTTTTAAATTACATTTACTGCTCTGTGTTTCTCCAACCAAAGAGGCACTGTAAGAAAACAGGGAAACTCTGAGCAAAACAAGCAGCTATGCCAAATTAATTTTATCTCTGAGCTTGTCTTCTAACACCACGTTGTGAAGCACAGGATTTTGGGGATTGTGCCCTTTGGGAAAAAATGTATACAGAAAAAAAGACCATTCATGCACACACACCCATCTTTCTAGGAGTGTCTGCAGCACTGCAATATGTACAACTGCAATGTGCACACCAGAGTTTGCAACCTTTTTCAGAGGGCTGTAATTGCTTGAATCCCTAGTACTCAAAGTTGATTATGTCCTTTTCATGTCCCTTCAGATACTGCTCTAGAACTGTCTGATAGAAAGCCATGCAGAATTTCTCTATATTCTACCCTTTGTTTAAGCCACTGATATGGATGCCAAAAGGCACAGTGAGTGACTGTCAGACCATGCTTCTCTTTGTTATTTACTGTCACAGAACCAGAACCACAGAATAGTTGAGATTGGAAGGGACCTCTGGAGGTTATCTTGTCCAAGCCTCCTGCTGAAGCAGGGCCACTGAGATGCAGTTGCCCAGAACCATGTCTAAATGGCTTTTGAATATCTCCAAGGAGGGAGACTCCTGGATGAGTCCCTGGACAAGCAGCACCAGTGCTTCGTCACCCTCACAGTGAAAAAGTGTTTCCTGATGTTCAGAGGGAACAATCTGTATTTCATTCATGCCCATTGCCCCTGGTCCTGTCAGTTAAAGGGGACACACCACTTTTGCAGTGAATCAAGCAAATGGAAGCTAATCTGTGCATTTTGTTCCAGTGTCCAACTGAAGTGCATAGCACAGTCCCTGGAAAAATCTCTGATTCATGTCAGGGAGAGAAAGATGGGAGTCTTGCAGTTCACACTGAAACATCTTCAGTGCCATCAGTAACTTGTGGATGCAGGGTTCGGAAGCAGACGTGTCTTTAATGCCATACGTGTGAAATACTACCATTGGTCAACTTGAAAAGCATTTTCCTTCCATAATTTAGCTTTCAAACCTACACACCTTGGTAGTAAGCAGCAGCACTAGTTTTTAAAATTGGGCAGTGGATAGGATCTGTTGCTTTTAATTGTCTTTTAACCTGTGCTGACCTGTTTTTTAAATTGCTGCTACAGACACTTAATTTCCCTTCCCACCATTATCTGCTGTTCTTCATTATTGTTACTATGATTATTTCATTATTATTGTATTGATTGTCAAGAAGCTCAACATGAGCCAGCAGTGCACTCATGAGGCTCAGAAGGCCAACCATATCCTAGGATGCATCAAGAGGAGTGTGGCCAGAAGATCAAGAGAGGTGATTCTCCCTCTTTACTCTGCTTTTGTGAGACCTCACCTGGAATACTGCATCCAGTTCTGGTGTCCCCACTATTAGAGGGACATAGATCTGTTGGAACAAGTCCAGAGGAGGGCCACAGAGATGATAGGCTGAGAGAGTTGGAATTGTTCAGCCTGGAGAAGAGAGGACTCCAGGGGGACCTTATAATTGCTTCAGTACCTAAAGGAATCCTACAGGGAGGATCCCCCTTCCTGGAGGTGTTCAAGGCCAGGTTGGATGAGGCCTTGAGCAACCTAGTCTAATTGAGAGGCATCCCTGCCCATGGTGGGGAGGTTGGATTAGATGATCTCTAAGGTCCCTTACAGCCTAAGCCATTCTATGATTCTTTGATTCTATGATGATTATTTAATTGTTTTTCCTCACTTGAGTTGTAGAAAATAGCCATGTCAAAATGATACACCAGCCCTGGTGATGCCATAATCATGGCACAGCAGGCAGCCACCAGCTCCTAGCACCACCTTGGTAATGCAGCAATGTCCTGGTTTGAGCATCCATGTCAAAGGACATCACAGACAGGTTGGTGACACAGCTAGCTCCAATGGGTATAAAAAGGTCAGGCTGGCAGACAAGCTGGTAGGCTGGCCAGATGAACAAGGGCAGGAAGGGGAGGGCAGGTCACAACAGGGTGGCTGCTCCACGTTTGTTGCTTCTCCTATGCATTACAACTAGACACACAGGGATGCAACCAGACCACAGCATGTTCTTGTCCTCTCCTTTGGGAGAGCTGTCTGAGCTTTATAGGACAGATAAGTACACTGTCATGGTCTTGCAAGGAGCTGGAAGGTCTCCAGGGCCATGGGCAGAGGGACCTCACTGATCTTTACCCTGAATATCCAAGGACTGTCTTGGCCCCACATGATCTCCTCGCACCATCCCTGGTGATGAAATGACCTTGTCACAGTGGGCAGAACACTGGGGGTGGCCCATGTTACAGTGGAGTGAGCAGCATGGGTGGCCTGGGAAGGGTGTGTCTTTGTCAAAGAGACATGGGATGGACAACCTTGGCACGAGGCTGGGAGAACACCAGGCAGGGAGGCAAGGGCCCTTATGGAGATGAAGGGTGGCTGCTCCAGTTGCCAAGTCTCCTGTCCTTTGACAGCCACAGCTCTAGATATGGGAATGAGACCACAGCCTCTGTCACTCAGTTAAAGAGTGTTAAAATGCTCTGAAAGGAAAATGATCTAAGATATACGGAAACATACAGACCCTCAGTCAGTACCACATCACAGTCCTACTGGCAGATGGATGTTCCTCATAGTCATAGACAAAAGGAGCACCACATCACTTACTTTGTACACCACCATAGTCCTACCAGCAGCTGGAAGCTCTAGTCACAATAAATCTGCCTGGAATAACTGAAAAGATATTAAAATGTTAATTTGTCTCTTCGAGAAAGTGTGATTGCCATTGGGGAACATATCATTGCTATATAGATTTTAGGGTGCAAAGCTCTTGGGTAATACCAGTCAAAAAAGCACAGATTCCAGAAAACTAGTACAGCCTGTGGAAGCCAAATAGTAGCTTGAAGAAAGGGGTATTGTCCAAAAGGTTGCTCATTATTAAGGACATCCTGTGCTGAAGAAAGAGACAGCAACGGCTCCAGTGAGAGCTCTGGCCTTCGCTAATGCTTTAGAAGTACATGGATGTAATGGGAGAAGGAAGAGTTTTCTTAAACCAGACTTTTCCCCATATTCAGTACATGCACAGACCTCACATTGTGGCTTGACCTTCACTGGTCTAAAACACTTGAACTACATTACTTTGGCAGCTCCGCAGTAGGGTCAGAAACCTCCAACAAGAGCCAGTAACAAAGATCTCAGGTGCAATAACATCTTAAATCATCACAGCTGCTGGTTTGGCGTATGTGAGTCACAGGTCCAAATGGATGAGCGTAAAAACCTAAAGGTTACATCTATATTAGTAAACCAAACGGTGTCAGGGACACCAAGCCATCTGGAACAATCTGATTGCATCCATAATCTTAAACTGTCTTAACCTCTAGAACAGGACAGCCTCCTGCATTTTGCCTACTGGCAATGGTCCCTGGCCTGTGCTAACTCACAAAGCATACCTAGGAATTGTTTGGGAGACTCCTAGTTGATTTGGGCCAAAACTACACCAGAGACTATTCTAACAATTTAGTAGCCTGGATAAGTAAGTTCCAGGGCCTGTGCCCATGCCTTGATGCTGTTTAATTTACCAGAATACATGTATCCGTAGTTTTCCGAATGTATCACTAATCCAGCTGCTGTCCCTGTGCATTTTGGTCTCTGAATTTAGATATTTAAAACATATGCAGCCTGACAGTACCTCTTTACACACTCATAATGGGTGTGTTGGCATGCTGGGTCCAAGCTTTCCTCCATAAATATACGTTTTTTGATGACTGCAAATGAATACATCTCTACTTGGAATAAAACCCCCCTGTTTAGTCAAGCCAAGCATACTTTCAGAACTGAAACAGTCTGGAATGCACATCTGGAATGTTCAACGGCGTTAAGGGATCCTGAATACCAGAAGAGCAACAAATTGGGCTTCTGGAGCACAGCATTTGCTGTATTTCTTGCACAGGCTTTGATTTTGTCTGGTTGTCAGGTCTTTATGGTCACTGCTCTGGTGTGAACTACCTTGGTGCTTTTAACCCTTCAGGTCTTGGCAGAATTCAGTAAGGTTTCTGGTTCTGGTCCCACAAACATATGCCAAAGGTAGACAACTTGTACAATACCTCTTCTGGAAAAGTGAGGTCTTTCCTCTAACCACCCTAAATGCAAAAACATTCTTAGAAAGCTCTGAAAATGTACTCCCAAGCAGACTGCAGATGTACAGACCTACTCAGACACCAGTCAGACATTCTAGCCTCCTACCATATCCCTCTGAAAGCACACAAGGTCATAGCTAACACAGTCCCTCCTGTAACTGAAGCTCTTGCCCAAGCAAAAAAGGGAATAGGTCTCCACATCCTCTCAACTCCCAGCATGTTTTCCATGTTCCTTTCCTCAGCTTGGAGAGCAGGAGTTTGGCTTGCAGGCCAGGGAGGGTCCTGAGAGCAGTTAATGTTGTGATGCTTACACTTAATCCTTCCTCACCTCAACGTCACAAGTACTGAGGGAAGGTATACCAACAGGATTAAGCCTTTTCAATACTCAAGGGAGCTCTTGGTGGTCTTGAAAACTCATATAAATAAACACGGAAAAAAAAAAAAAAAAAGAAAATTCATTCTCAGACTCTCAAAGCTTCCCATATAAACAAAGCAACACATAATTGTTTTGCCCAAAGAGTTTTACATTTACTACCAAAACCACCACTGATTTGAGCACTGTTCTACCCCTCCCTGTTTCTACTTTTCCCTTGGAGAAGAGCATGGGGGGGTTATAACTTAGGGACAGTAGATGCAGAAACCTGAGAATCTGCAAAACAAGTCCAATCCATGTTTCCCCTTTAAGTTGTTGCCTGCTTCTTTGCTTTAACCTGCTTCCCTTCCAAATGCAACATGGTTTTTTTGAACATTAATACGCAACATGCTTTGTTATCATTTAGTTAGTTCATTCTTACTATAGATCCCTAAGTAGATCTCTGTTCTTCATATATAAAAAAATCACCTTTTGTATAAAAGCCATGAGCCACAGATCTCTCCCCACCTCCCTGCAAGCAAGTCTCATGAGCAGGAAGATTCTACTATTTTAAAAAGTTTTCTTCCCAGTTGTTTCGACAATGATTATTTTTAATGTGGTATCAATAAATCCCTTCATATGTGGAGCACTTTTGGCTTGAATAAACAAGAAAAATGTCAAAAATAACCTTTCTCCTGTATATGTTCCAATAAAAAGGGTCATGTTAGACTCAATAGTAATTATGAGGTGACCCTATAAATTATTGTCCAGTGATTCATGTTATTCTATAGACTTTAGGTCATACACTTCACTTCAAGCTGAAAGTGCTGCAAAGGATATATTAGGCTCTAGAGGAAGGAGGGGAAGAATATAGTGTACACTCCATACTGGTATCATGGGAGACCTGGCTGTGAGAAAGCACTTTCAGCAAAATATGCTGAAATTACTGCAATGAACCTGAGCTGAAGAAGCAACTGGAGTGCATGTTTCCCTGCTGATTTGAGAGAGGGAGGTCCTCAGCCTGTCACAGAAGCAATGACTAGAATTCAATCTCCATAAGTTCATGTGTTCAGCACTAGACAGAAGATTAAGCATAATAATATTAACATGGTTTTGCTTCACAACACGATTTATGATGATGTGACACTGCATAATAAGAATTGACGTCATTTGCTCATAAAGCTTTCTTCAGTCTACCTGAAAACACTTTCTCTAGGAGGCAAATAGACCTTAGAAGTGAGAAACAAGCATGAGCAACTAAAACTGAACTAAGTATCCCACAGCCACTTAGAAGCCCAGAAATCCAACTGTGACTGTGTGGGCCAAGGCACATACTATATCCTTTTGATTTCCTGAGACATTTTTTTTCGGTATCTCCTAGAGGAATCACTGCTCCTGAAGGAACCGAGACAACCTCTTTCTGCACAGTTGACAAAAATACCAAACTTACCTCTTTGAGAATCAAAGCTGACAGGAGAAGGAAGGAAACCCTTGATTAAACTGGGAAATCTAGTTTGACCATCTTGATTTGTTTGATTTTAGAGGTTCCTGATTCTGTGTGTTGTGTTTGCTTGTTGTCAACGGCAAAAAGAAACATTTTGTTCCAGGAAAACACCTCCCTGTTACTGAAGATGAACGGGTACCTCCGCAACTTATTCTCCCCAAAACCACGAAACACAACCAACCATCCCTTTTCCTCCCCAACTCATGACATTGAAAACAAGCTTCTTTTCCTTATCAGACCTGTCTTTATAGCTCATATGCATAAAGGATGATACATCCCCTTTAGGGTGGGTTAAGGGCACAAACTCAGATTAGCTTTACTGCACACGTGCCCACATTGCTCACTGCATGATGATGAAGGAATGGAAACAGATCGTGCCCAAGTACTTACAGAGGAGCCACTAGAACAAAATGTTGGGCACCAGTGCCCTGTGGCATGGAGGCACATTTGCAGTGTCTGGAGGGTTGTCCTTTCTGCTCTGTTTTTTTCAACAGCATTTTCTGCCAATCCACTTACCAGACTATCCAAGATTTCTTTCATGTACTCATCTCTGCTTACAATGCAGAAGGCAATGAACAGAGGACTTTTGTCTGTGTATTGGCAGAGCCCTTGGTAGGCTGCAGTATGCATCATGGTTAGTGGTTGATCTACAGAAAGAAGTTGCTATGCTACTGTAATATTATTGCTTATATCCCAGTGTTATAGTATGCAATACAAGGTGAGCAGAACATGAAGTAATAGCTTTATAATGGCGACTGTCCTTTGCTGTGTAAAATGATTCGTCACTTCCAGAGAGATTTACTTTTCCCTTTACAGAAGGTCAAGGAGTTTAGGGCAGGTGTGAGAACTGCTGCATAAAACAGCTGAAGGGTTAGATAGTGCACATTTTAGTGGGTGGTCCCACCAAATACTTTTGCATGACGCCTTCAGGTTGGCCTTAATATGGTTTCCAAAACAAGGTCAAGCAAATATATTGGAAACTACTGCGGCCATCATTCAAGGAGAAAAGAGCATCAAAACATTAAAAGTGTGGAGTAAAATGTACCATATGTTACTGCCGCAACCACATCCAGCTTTACCTCTGCAGCTTAATTAAGCCAGAAGATCCAGGCAGCACGCAAAATGCCTTGGCCGAAATGCACCGGTCAGTCAGATGATGGCACTACAGACCCAGCTCCATCAGCTGCCTTCTGCGCTCATTAAAACATCCGCTCAGCCCTTCATTATTCTGGTTTCATTCTCCATCTCAGTTTTCCCCTGGTTACCTGGTTGGAAACTGTACCCCCTGATAATTCATACGCTCGCACAGACAGCCCATGGCAAACGTTGCTAAGAGAGGGACTGCCACCTGTTAAGAATCCATGGTTTGGGGATGCAGTGAAGTGTGCTCCTTTCCCACACTAGTATTTTAAAAGGTTATAGATCATGTGTGCATAATAGGCAGAACATTAGGTCACTTGTCTCACTTACAACAATAATCCATTTTGATATGGGTCAGGTTGACACAAAGGGTCCACCCATACCAGATCTATTGACGAAACTGATCCCTTTCCCCCAAACTAATGAAATTTTCAACTAATGGGTACTTAAGTTAATAAAGTGTGCCACACATCTGCTAGAAGCCATTTGTAAAATAAAGCACTGGAGTTCAATTTTGAGATCATTGACATAATGTTTGAGTGGCATCCCACAGGGACCCAGCATGGCACCAAATTAAGGAGAGTAACACAATAAATGTGTGAGAAATAACGTTAGTATATAAACAGTAAGTAGGAGCTTCTCTTTCTTTAAAGGAAGCGTAATACTACTTGGGGTTCATACCATCACTAATGAATTGAACGGGACAAATCCTGATCTCACAGCCAATGAGCATTTGGACAATGACTTCAATAGGACCAGGATTTAACCTGGGGAATTATTTTGACGGAAATTGGCAACAAGCTGATTCTTATAGCTAATAAGTATCTTTTCACCTAACTTGTGCACGGCTAGAATTCTCCACTCCAGTTTATTTTGTCCTTCCTTTTGTGGAGGAAATTGGAGGGGAAAAACATTTCAGCAGAGCCCGAGAATTTATTTTTTAATTTCTGAAGTTACCTAACTTGATACAATCTAAGCTAAATGTCTCTTAGCAGTAACAAAGCTCTCCTTTTCCACAGCCTTTGGAGATCAGACATGGGAGTCATTCTAGAATACCAACTGAATTTTAGTAGTCCACTTACCTCTTCCACTCACTGCAAACCGAGGAGCAGCCTGGAATATCAGTGACTGTTTTATGCTCTCCAGTGACATTGCTTTTTTTAAAAAAGGTACTTTTCATAATTTGCATTATTTTAGCTGGCCAACATTTTTTCATGACAAACATTTTCCATTTAAAAAAAGACATTGAAAAATGGAAACCAAGAAAGTTTTGACAGTATTATTCATAATAAACTTTCTTTTTAATAAGGCAAACCTAATATCTGAAAAAAAATCAACAGATTTCTTTTGAACAAAGAAAATTCATCTTACTTTTTGTAGTACTTCTGTCATATTTTGAAGAGGAAAACCAGAAAAATTGCTGCATTAGTAAAACTAAAATTTTTATTCAAAGACAGCAAGAAGGGGTTACAGTTCTATTTACTAGTTACTCTTTTAGAGTTCATACAGAGGACAGATATGTCAGTTTTATAAGCAAGATCTTTAAATCTCCACATTAACATACTCCTAAAGAAATTTTTCAGAGAAATAGGCAGATTCCAGATGATGTGAAAAATTTATACTGAAGAATCAGCAGAGTTTATACCTTGACTTTGCCACAGATGGATATTTACTGTCCTATTGCAGATGGGATGAAACCTGGTCACAAACAATAGCTCCAGGCCTGCTGTTGTTCTGCAGATCCCACAGTGCAACCCTTCAAAACACTGTTAAACTGGGATTGCATTTGCAACAAACAATGGAAATTATGCAATGTATATTTTTTTCCTAATAAAGGTCCACCACTTTTAACCTGCTTCATTCATCTTGGATGTAGACTAACACTGTTAAACACACTTCTTTCCCTCTTTTCAATCAGTTGTTCTCCGTTTCAGCTTTTAGCTTTGCAAAACAGGAAACAAATATCCACCCAAGTTCTTCGTCTGAGCCTAAATCTGGCCTTAATCTAAATGTGGTTGAAGCCCCCTTAACCACCCCGCACTGGCACACATTCCCTCTCATCCCTCAGCACATACATATGCTGTTCCAAGAATAATGTTTCTCACAATATTTCTAAGCTTTCAACACTGAGTCCAATTGTCTTTTACAGTACGTATACAGGGCAGGGGGGAATAGCTGGGGATGTGCAGAGGAAGATCCCACTCGAACATCACTGCTGTGAGGCTGTTTTTCCCAAGCTGGTTCACTCCAGGATACATTCAGCAATAATGCTCTTTCCCAAAGCAGACCATTTCTATATTCTTCGTCTTGTATCATGCAAATATATGGGAGCCTCCTGAGCAAATGCAGTGGGATTTGTACCATATCCTGCTTTCTTCAATAAGAATAACTCAGCCTGAGTGGACTCGGGTGTCTGTTGTGTCTGCCATGGCTGCCCACAGCTGAGTATGTGGGTGGGTGGACACAGAGTGACATTTAACTTTGGTCAGACCAATGTCCACACTCTCTTGGGTCACTCAGCTGCCAGCCTTACCTGTTTTATCCTGCTCCCAAGTATCACCCTGTGGCTTCACCTCTCCAGGTTTCAGTGGTTGTCAGTGCAAAGTGATAAATACTTGTTTTACTGAACCTCTCAGCAGCTGAATTTGGTAGCTTTGAGCCATCTGGCTCTGTCATCTTGAAGACTGAGGGATGTTAGGGAGGGCTGAAGCTGGAAGGACAACAGAGGCCATGTTGCAGCAGCTCTGTGCCCCAGGTCCAACCAGTGGTGGGGCTAAGCACGTATTCCCAGTGGACATACATACACAAATTTGTACAGATACACTCAACACTCAAATTCAAACAGTTTCCCCTCTGGGTGATCAGGACGAAGGTCTGTTGATAGAAAATATGTGTGTATACACAAATTTGCAATGCATATCGGTCCATCAACTGGGCTCAGACACTCACTCAGCCTCATAGCTGCCCGTGACTTCAGTCTCCTCAGTTGCTGGCACCTGGACATGTAAGTCCTCAAGGCAGCAGCCCCACTCCTGCAGCTGGTACAGACCATCTCACAAACACACACATGAGCACAAACACACACATGCATACAAATGCATGCATATAGAGGTCCCCAGCAGCTGGACCAGACTCCCCTGGCCCCTCCAGTAGCCAACTTACCCATGGTCTCACTCCCAGAGATCCACACCACCCCAGCTTTCTGGCCATTTCATCTACTCAACAGCTAGTCCAGCCTGATCTGCAACAGCAATTGCACACTGAGGTTGCTAGCACTATGAACTCATAGATCATCTGACCAACAGTTTGACTCCAGGTGCTTGCACTCAGAACCCATGAACACCAAACGGGGAGTCCCTCACCCAGGACAACATTTAGAAATGGAATTTAATGAGAAGCCAGGACCAAAAGACCGATCAGGTGCCAGGAGCAACCAGATGAGCATACTGACTAGCAAACCATTTACATGCAACTGGCTCCTTTTGAGGCTTTATCCCTCTGTTTGTCCGTGCTTGTTCCTCCACAGATCATTTATAGCCAGCAAGACTCTCCTGCTTTTCAATCTGATTAGACTAAGCCATTCTGATACCAGGTGAAAGCTGATGTACTTCTCCTGGATTGGAGACTTAGTTATTGGTTTGTTTGTTCTATCTGCAGATGGATTGTCTCTCAGTTTTTCATAAGCACATTGGCAATTCTTCCCTGCTTGGACTTACCAATTAAAAAAAAAAAAGGGGGGGGGGGGGAAAGAAAAGAATCCAACTTGACTTGTGACTTGCTCACAGGACTTAAACTTTGAACTAATTTCAACACATCACTTACTTGTTGAGATTGAGTGATTTCATGTTGTGAAAAGAGAAAAAGGAAGGAATTAAAAAATCATGCTGATTGAAGAAATTTTCCTCCCTTTTCAAGACTGCTATTTACTCACCTCCCATTCAGTGAGATCTAAGGAGAGACTGGGCTGGATTGCAGCTGTGCTAAAAGGCAGAAAGGCAGCTTTGCAGGCATACAGGGGATAGGAAAGGACAAGGCTGGGTGAGGGAGCTGGGCAGTTTTATGAGGGTTAAATGGTAGTGCTTTTGGGGCAATACTTGTGAAGAGATAAAAACCAGCCAAGCACAGAGATCAGCAGGACAGATCAGGCAGCTAGTATGGCCGCCTGCACTCCCAGTGCCATCTTTGGCACAGTCTTCTGTCCTTTACCCAACTACACTTCTTCCTCTGTATTTCTGGAAACCTCTAAAATGTTAAGGACAAACCAAAATCTTCTTTGGCCAAAAAGAGGAAAAGATTGTGATTATCACAACAGACATTTGTGCGTTCCCTCAAAGTCTGAGTCAGCCCTGCACTAATCAGATTGGCCAGGCACTTGACATCCTCATTCCTGTAGAGGTAAATCTGTGTCTCCATACAACATCACAATCCAGTTCACATAAAACAGATGCTGGTGGACACTGCGAATGAAATGCTGGGGGATAAACAGAGCCTAGCTGGTTTCTGATCTGGCAATCTCACTTAGCACTTCCAGTCGTATCAAACTATTAATGGCAATGGAAGTAGCCCTGGCTGAAGTAAGTCCACATAACACCTGGCAGCTCTATTAGACAAAAGGCTCTTCTCTTCCACTCCCATTTCACATTCAGACCTCCGTTGACTTTCACTGATACAACTACAATTGAGAAAAGAAGCCACTCTACAGGTTATAGTTCTAAACGCTCTACCAAGGTGTAACTTCAACTGCTGTCTATGGGAATGAAACTGATGGAACTAAGGACATGGTGGGACTGTCCTTTACCTGTTTGCACTGATCCTGGCACCTGAGGCAATGGAAAGCAATCTTCACTCCCAGGCTGCAGAGTCAGCAGGTTATGCTTTAGCAAAATCTTCTTGAAATTGCCAAGTAGAGCTGAATGGAAATAAAAAATAATAAAATCAAACCTTCTCTATTTCAAATGTTTGATTTCTCCCGTGTTTCTAATTCAAAAAGCCTTATGGGAATAGCCACCAACATTTTTCATTTATCAAATACAGGGGGTTTGACATATGATTTTTTGAACATAAATTTCCTTATGCTTTCTATAAAAATTTAAATAATACTGGGGAGATCACAAATTATTTCCTGGTCAAAATCCATGTCAAACATCAACTTGCCCATGCTATGTTTTGGAGGGAAGGAAGAAATTGCCATCATATCTATTATCAGCTCTTCCTCATTAGGGAAACACCTGCGTAATCTGCCCAGAGAAATCTGGCAGAACTCCGCTTCCACTTCCTTGTGTCTCAGTGTTACTATTACAGCCTGAGGTTAAATTCTTCTGGCAACACACATTTATGTTCTGGAAGTAATTTTTTGTTAACACCTATGGTTGCTCTTAATGTCAAGTTACTTAACATGGCAATTAGGAGGAATCACAGAAGTGGCACTCTATTTTATTCCAAATTCCTAACAAAAAACTGAAAAGGGAATTAGCTACATCAAATTCAGAGAAGAAACAACATCCAAGCAATTGTTTGGAATAAGGAAAAAGTGTCAGACCCCATGAATCCTGTTATAAATTTATTTGTGCTGTCAATTTTATGTAATACTTAGACATTTGATATGCTGTATGTATGTTGGTGCCTGTTTTAAAACAGAACTAAAAATTCTTTTTAGTCCTTCCTTTTTCCAAGATGGGGTAAGTTTTTGAGTATCTGTAACTTTGATTTGGTACCTACACCCTCACACTGTTTTTCTTCTGAAAGGTCACATTTCTCCAATCAAAGAATATTTTCTATGAGCTTAGCAAAAGAACCTTAAGTGCCTTTTAACAGATAATGATGTTTTCAAGTTCAGCTCTCATCTCTCTGGACAAATGAAGTATGGACATCAGGTACCTAAAAAGTGATTAAGATATTTTTCATTTGCAATTCAAAATTTGTCCCCTACATATCAAATCAAACAGAGTTTCAGTGTGCTAACTGCACAATACCAATAGCATGTAAAGCAGACCTCTGGAGTAGTGTTAATTACTACACTGCAAACACAATGTGAAATCCCTCTGCAAACCTATTCAATCTACCTAGCATGCCAACTTTCGGTAAAAAGATGACTGAAATGACTGCACTTCAGAGTATGGGGCCATGATGTACCACTGCACAGAGTCAAGAAAGGAATCCAGAAGACAGCCTTTTAAGGATAAAGTTTCAACCTTAAATTATCCGTCATGCAGTAGAAGGCACAAGCAAATTGCAAGGGGAAAAGAAGATGAGTTCAAGGGATTGGCAGCTGAACTCCATATGGCAATCATGGCCCTGACCTTCAGACACATCTTAGTACTTAAATATCTTTGTAAATTTTTTCTCGATATCAATATAACAAGACAGTCTGTGCTCCAGAGCAGTTTAATTCATATATTGCCTAATTAGATGTGGATTTCTAAAGAGAAATCACAGATTTCTCAGAGAAGAGTGGAGGGACAGACACATTCTGCAGCAGGGGAACTGTAATCAGATTGTGCAAGCAGCATCAGAAAACTCCATCTGTAATTTTCATCTCCCTGGTGGGCCACATCGTCAGGCATCTCCAAGGTCTGTCATGGTCTCTTTGCTCTGTGGCGAATAAGGATATTCATCAAAAAGCTCCAGGTTCCCAGCTCTCACATATGGGTGGCTCCACTTGGGAGTGAAAGGATACAACTGTATTGGAAAACAGTCACATTATAAATCCAGCAAAGGAAGGGATTTTGTAATAAACAGGGTATATCAGAGACAAATGAGAAATAAAAAAGTAAAGAGCCCCCTCCAGTGTCACCACATATGTGATTAATGAGACTTAAGGAATTCACTAATAGACTCTCCAAGCAACTGAGTTTTGTTTCAATGGTATGCAGTCAGGTTGTATTTGTATTCAGAAGTCCCAGCTGTACTCGATACCCGGGACTATTCCATATATGTGAAAAGAATTACACGGAACTCAGCTAAGGAAAAAAGGAGTCACAATTCACACACAGGATATTTTTAAGGCCAGGATATTGCTATGGGCATTTTTGCTCTCTCACAGGTTGTCCCTTCTTTCTTTTAAGTGTAATGCAGGGAAATTAGAAAGTGATGAAGTTATAAAAAAGTTAAAATTTACAGTAGTCTTCAGAAAAGCTCAGTTTGGATGCTATGAAACAAAATTAATGTACTTCCTAAAAGAACAAAGTACAATGTTGTGAAAAATCAAGATAATGAGGTTCTGTCTGCTAGACTTTTGTCTTGTTATCTAACTCGCATGCTTAGCTTGTCCTTGAACCTGATCTCACTGTCAGTGGAAAGAAGACACACTTTCCCCATGTACTTTATTTTTCAGACTGCTGGCTTCAGATCTGAAAAGTCCCCTGTGCATCTTGCACATTGGTCATCTTTCCATGTGTTGGAGGCCACACACTGGGTCTTTGAGATTGTGGCAGAAAAACTGAAGACTAATCGACTTCACATCTGTAGAAAACTTAAGGAGAGAAACCTGAATAAATATTTCAAGGGGTGGATAAAGTAGCATTTATACAATTCTGGTCCATTTCTATTACCTACTGAGGTGCCTGGCTGTTTCAGTCTGAAGCCAGAAGTAAACCAAAGCTGAGCTCCTTTCCCATTCATAGTTATTCTGTCTCTATTTAAAAACAATATTTTAAAACATTTAAACCATATGGTAACTTTGTAGATAGTTTACATTTTTCTGCAGTCAAAAATGTATTGATAGCTCGTTATGAACTGAAAATATGATATGATGATACTATCTTAATAGTTGGATAAGTATTAATATATAAACTAGGAATAGTACCTAGCCTAAAATTAAGAATCCACATCTTAGGACAATTCAGAAAGGACTGTGGTGGTTGTATGCGGTTTAGATGGAATGTTCTATGAGGAAAGATTATGTTTAGTCTGGCAAGGATTCACTTGAAAAGTGGTTTAATGATAGTATACAAAACACAGACAACTGAAATCTAGACAAAAGACAGAGGTATTAGAGAACCTAATTTCTTCAAATACTGTAAGATGATTAAAGTAAAAAAAACAACCAGATCTCGTTCTAACAGACAACTGCTGGTCTTGTGTAGCCCTTTAGCCTTTTAAAAATAACCAGGAGAATTGCAGAACAATTAGTAGAACAAATATTTGTTCTTATGAAAAGCATATTGAATAGATTTGGAACACAGGATGCAAGTAATTATTAGAATCAAAATAGGCTAATGTTCTCCCGATGCTATTTGTAAAGCAATTTGAGTTTCATTATTAGAATGTGTATTTAACATATCATTTTGAATCTCATTACATGCTATTTGGACTAAACTTAATAGGATTATTATTTTTGGCATTCATGGTCATGCAATATCCATAAACAATGTTTCCGAACCCTTTAATACAAGAAACAGACATATGGTGTCAAGAAATGAGCAGACCTTTCTGCATTTTTAACAGCACACTTATAACATGCTTTTCATTCCTATATTTCTAGGAATATTTCTGAATGTTTATCTGCTCTGTCTTCTATGGATCAGAATAAACATGGCTTGATTAAAAACCTTATTATATTATTTATTGCCCCTGGTTATGCTTCATTTTTATTTTTTTTTTTCCTAGCACATTTCTGGAGAATTACTTAATGCTTATGAGGTGATGGAGAAAAAACGTTAGCACTCATCTTGTTCTAAAAGTACAAGCAAAGGAAATAACATAAATCTTATTTCTCAGAATGTGAAGTCAGACTGTCTCCTCTCCACATCTAGCATATTTTCTAGCATACACTACAAAGCCCTCATGACTGTCAGTGATCTGCACTAGAGTCTGCACAATGAGGCAATGCCAAGAGAGGTATTTGAGATCAACCTTGAGTAGCTCAAAGCCAGAATAAGTTGAAAGCTGCCCTGCCCTTCAGATACGAAGCCATCACGCTGGTAGCTACAAAGCTTCTTCCTATTTATCAAGCGGGGACCATATGCATCACATCATCCAGGCTATGGGTCAGAAAAGAAGGAAGCAAACAACTAGAGAGCAGGAGAAAGAGCCAAGGGACAGTTTCCTGTCCTTCAGGTCTGCAGCTGCCTGTGAGACCAAACACAGGAGGAAAGCTGTGACATAATGAACTCATACATGAAAATTTGGCATGGCTTCCATTTTAAGCTGTATGTCCATCATGTGCTGAGGTTACAAATGGTCAGTGAGCTTCAAGATGAACATTTATGAATGGATATGTAGGCACAGAATCACAGAATCACAGAATAGAATCATAGAATCATAGAAAGTTTTAGGCTGGAAGGGACCTCTAAAGGTCATCTGGTCAACTAGATGCTCCATTCCCTTGATCATTTTGGTGGCCCTCCTCTGGACACTCTCCAATATGTCTACAACGCTCCAATATGTCTACAGTAGTCTTGGTTGGAAGGGACCTTTAAAGACCATCTAGTATAAGCCCTCTGCCATGGACAGGGGCATCTTTCACTAGATCAGGTTGCACAAAGCCCCATCCAACCTGACTTTAATAATTCCAATGATAGAACATCCACAACTTCTCTGAGGAATATGTTCCAGTGTCTCACCATCCTCATTGCAAAATATTTATTCTTTATGTCCAATCTAAGCCTACTCTCATCCAATTTAAAACCACTGATCCTTGTCCTGCCACTACAGGCCCTGGTATGAATTCTCTCTCCATCTTTCTTATAAGACCCCTTTATATAATGAAAGGCTGCAATATGGTCTCTCCCAAGCCTTCTCCAAAACTTTAAAAGCTTGATTTCTCCATACCCCACCAATCTCTGCTTGCTCTTTATCACCCACCCCATAGCACCTCTTTTGAGAAAGGCTGAAAAAAAATCTCTTTCTGTCACTTGTTTCTGCATCATGGCAAGTATCTAACTCTGCCAGCTGGGAACCTGCCATGTTCCACTGGAGATGCCAAAGAAGAACACAGGACTTGGACAGAATAAACCTTTTGTAATATGCCAGCAAGAAATGTTTAGTGGTTTGAACCCTGTGAAGTCAGTCATGATTGCCCTGATAATTTATGCTAAAGGGAGGGAATGAATCATAGAACCATAGAATTACGGAATGGTTTAGGCCAAAAAGGACCTCTAAAGGTCATGTAGTCCAACCCCGCTGCAGTGAGCAGGGACATCCTCAACTAGACCAGGTTACTCAGAGACTTGTCAATCCTCACCTTGAATATCTCCAGGGATGGGGCCTCAACCACCTCCCTGGGCAACCCACTCCAGTGTTCCACCACCCTCATGGTAAAGAACTTCTTCCTTACATCCAATCTAAAGCTACTCTTCTCTGTTTTAAAACCATCACCCCTCATCCTGTCACTACAGGCCATTGTAAACAGTCCCTTTCCCACCTTCTTGTAGGCCCCTTCAGGTACTGTAAGGTTGCTATTAGGTCTCCCTGGAGCCTTTTCTTCTCCAGGCTGAACAAGCCCAGCTCCCTCAGCCTGTCTTCGTAGGAGAGGTGTTCCAGCTCTCTGATCATCTTCATGGCCCTCCGCTGAACCTGCTCCATCAGGTCCACGTCACTCCCATACTGAGGGCTCCAGAACTGGACACAGGGCTCCAGATGAGGTCTCACCAGAGCAGAGTAAAGTGGCAGAATCACCTCTCTTGATCTGCTGGCCATGCTTCTTTTGATGCAGCCCAGGATGTGATTGGCCT
>JAAGNO010010350.1:110004-133394 GCA_033439905.1 Ceryle rudis
TGAGGGACACCACCTGTCACTGCTCTCCATCTGGACTTTGAGCCATTGACCACTACCCTCTGGATGTGGCCATCCAGACAATCCCTTGTCCACTGAACAGTCCACCCATCAAATCCATATTTCTCCAACTTGGTGAGTAGGATGTTGTGGGGGACCGTGTCAAAGGCCTCGCAGAAGTCCAGATTGATCACATCCACAGGTTGTCCCTTATCCACTGATGCAGTCACTCTGTTGTAGAAAGCCACTGGGTTTGTCACGCAGGATTTGCCCCTAGTAAAACCATGCTGGCTGTCCTTGATCACCTCCCTGTCGTCCATGGCACTTATCAGGCTTACAAGGAGAATCTGCTCCATGGTCTTCCCAGGCAGAGAGGTGAGGCTGACAGGTCAGTAGTTCCCAGGGTCCTACTTCTGACCCTTTTTAAAAATGTGTGTAATTTGTCCCTTCTTCCAGTCACCAGGGACTTCACCTGACTGCCAGGACTTTTCAGATATTATGGCGAGTGTCTTGGCGACTACATCGGCCAATTCTATCAGGACTCTGGGATACACCTCATCAAGTCCCATAGACTTATGTATGTTCAGATTCCTCAGGTGGTCACAAACCTGATTTTCACATACAGTGGGAGGGACTTTGCCACTCTGGTCCTTACCTTGTGATTTTTTTAACTTGGGAGGTGTTGGGAGGCTGCCAGTAAAGACTGAGGAAAAAAAGCTGTTGAGAACCTCAGCCTTCTCCTTATCTGTTGTTACTAACTCACTGTTCTTGCTCTTCAGGGTGGGTAGGTTTTCTTTAACCTTCCTTTTTTCATTGATATACCTATAGAAACCTTTCTTATTATTCTTAGAATCCTTTGCTAAGTTCAGCTCCAACCATGCCCTAGCCTTCCTGACCTCATCCCTACACAATCAGGCAACATCCCTGCTGCCACTGCCTGTGCAGCTCTTTCTTGCCTCTTAGTTAGACCAGCAGGGCATGGCTCAGCCATGCTGGTCTCTTCCCTTGTTACATTTCTTACACCTGGGGATGGAGATCTCTTGCATTCTATGCAAAGTGTCCCTAAAGATCTGTCAGCTCTGTTCTGCTCCCTTGTCCATGAGGACCATTTCCCAGTGTTTCTGACTGACTAGCTCCTTGAAGAGCTGGAATTTTGCTTTTCTGAAATTCAGGGTCCTGATCATGCTCCTTGACTGATTCATGACCCTTAGTACTGTGAATTCCACCAGTTCATGGTCACTGCAGCGCAGGCTGCCTCCAATCTTGAGATTCCTGGAGAACTTGCCTGCATTGGTGACCAGCAGATCTAGTATTACATACTGAATCTCCTGACAGGATGTCAGATGGAGCCTTCTTTACAAGAGGCTGTATTTTTACAGAAACCCATAATCACAGAATGGTAGGGGTTGGAAGGGACCTCTGAAGATCGAGTCCAACCCCCCTGCTAGAGCAGGGCAAAACTAAAGCAGAAGTTTTTACTTGGTTTATCCATATTATTTAACTCAGTGTGATGTCTGTGGTATCAGCAATCATCTGTCAGTGGATTTTGTGTGGAAGAAGGAATGAAAAAAACCGAGCATGCATGAGAATTTGGTGGGTTTAACCATTAATACAGAGTAAGGAAGAAGTTCAGAAGAGGAATTGAAAACAACTGAGTAAATAGTTGATGCTGCCTGATATAATGTATACCAACCCCATTCAAGTGATTTGCTTCTGAGTTTTTTAACTTTAATCTTGCCTTGACAGAGTCTTTGTGCTAAATTACAAGTTCTTTGGGAGGAGGACTGTACACAAGTTTAAGGAACACCTACTGCAAGAAGGTCATAATTATGACTTGGCAGCATGTAAGAAATAATGAAGAGAAGGAGAATGAGAATTGGACTCTTGAAATAGCATTGTTCAACATTCAGTATCTCACAAAGATACAATTGAAAGTAACTAAATAGTAGGCTTAGTCCCACAGATCTGAAAGGATTCCTGAAGGAATTTCCAGCCTCTTCAAAACAACAAAGGAAGCTGCCAGTCTGGCATGTAAGGATAGATTGGTGCCTGGTGGAAGTGAATTCCTCGTCTGAGGCAAACATTTCAATTACATAGCAGGAAATCCTATAGCGAAGGAGTTTCTGCCACATTCTGGAAGATTATAAGGGCTTGACTTTATACACTTTGCACAGCAGAAAATGCTGAGAATATTTCTCTGGCTTCTATGAGCAAGAAAAAGGACAATACTGTTTATTAACTGTGTTTCATCCTTAAATAGGTCCTGAGATTGCACATAGGTATCAATGGTGAAACCAAGTGCAAGTAAACAGGAAGCAGGAGGAGAAGATGCCATCTCCTCTGAAACTACAGAGAGTCTGTAGCCTGCAATTATGCAATCAGAAACTGGCCAAGGATGCAAAGTTTAGTAATTTGTTGTTTCCCACAGTTTGTTATTACATCCTTTACAATCAAACTTTGCAACTTTTTTTGTCAGAAAATTTTAATTGCTTTATACCAAAATTTAGGCTTTTGTAATTCAGTGCAAGCTTTCAATTAAGTTTCAGAAAATGTGTGTGATTTTAACTTCTTGCTGTATTTCAGCACAGTGAAAACCTGAATATTAAGAATTACCATAGAACTATGTTGTGCTTAGCTCAAGCTTTTGTCTTGCATCTGAGACATCCCTTTCAGAACTGAATGCTAACTCATTCTGTAACTCATTGTATTAATGGGCTTCCTAATGAATTCTCATGAGCTTTTGGGAAGTACTTCATTATTTGAAAGAGTCCTTTTCCAACACTGTTTTGGCATAAATTTTCTTAACTAAATAAATATGTCAGAAAATAACGCAAAAACCAGATCATAGATTCATGAGATTTAGAGACAAAAAGAGAATATTCTTTTGATGGAAATCATGGTTGAAAAGGACCAAGATGCAAGAAATGGGTTAAAGACAACAGTCTGAAATGTCTTATTTCTCTTTTTCCATTCAGCACCACAACTGGATGGGAAAAGCTGTGACCAGTCTTGTAATTAAATATGCCTTTTTTCTATGAATGAGAACAGGGTAGTGCTCATAAGAAGTGTTTCAACAAGAAGTGCTTGTCTATAAACGTTTTGTGCCACTGACTAAATCAACAGAAAATGATGACCAGCAAACAGGTGCAACACCATAATGTAAAATGAGATCTCTTGAAGTGTGTATAATGCTGTTTATACTGCATAACATTTTAACTAGAGGTTTTTATCTCTGTCCATTCACCCAGCAGAAGCCACAATGACTATAGATCCACATATACTCCATGTATACATACATCACTGTGTCCTGTACTGCTAGTCCCGCTAAGAGCTGTAGCACATCATATGGTAAGTTTGAGAAAAAGGCTGCCACTATGTCAATGTGCCTGCCACCTCTGGATCTGGGCAGTCCCTGGTATCAATACAGTCTGGGGGATGATGGGATTGAGAACAGCCCTGCTGAGAAGGACTTGGGGGTACTGGTGGATGAAAAGCCGGACATGAGATGGAAATGTGCACTCACAGCCCGGAAGACCAACTGTATCTTGGGCTTCATCAAAAAAAGCATGGCCAGCAGGTCAGAGGAGGTGATTCTGACTCTCTTCTCTACACTCATGACACACCACCTGAGTCCTGTGTCCAGCTGGAGAGCCCTCAGCACAAGAGAGACATAGACCTGTTGGAGCAAGTCCAGAAGAGGGCCAGAAAAATGATCAGAGGGCTGGAACCCCTCTATTGTGAGGTCAGGCTGAGCTGGGGTTGTTTAGCCTGGAGAAGAGAAGGCTCCAGGGAGACCATATTGAGGCTATTCAGTACTTAAAGGGAGCCTTGGTACTTTAAGTACTAAGCCAGCCTGCACTCTGCCTGGCTGAATCCTGACATTGTTAGCACTTGAGACACAAGGAGGCTTGCAGACAGTCAAGGGTCTTTGAAGGCGCTGGGCAGCTCAAGGCTGGTTCCCAGGGATGGATTGTAATAATAACATTGAACAATCCCCACTGATGGTGAACGCAACTGAGCCCCTTGGATCTTCCTGGGAGACAAGTGATGCTGTACTGAAGGTAGATGGAGCCTGAATAACTCAATATAACCATCAGTATAAAACAATTAATATGCCAGAAATCCAGAAGCCTGAGTATTATGTATGATGGTAATACAGGAGAAAGCAATAACCAAAAGGCATAAAATGGAAATTACAGTTTGCTGAGCAGGCAGGTCTATTTTCACACTTTACATTTTGTTACAGCAACCCATTCCTTACCATGTTTCTCAAGGTTATAAACAGGGTTTCCCCCAGGAGAAGTGTTTTTCTTTCAGGCTAGATACTGCACCAGCTTGGACCTCTGCAACCAGACCATCTTGATGAACTGATGAGACACTGAACTCAATTTCACGGCCACAACTGGGCACCAAATTCATGTCATCATCTGGATCAAAAGTGGCTATAGCCAGAAATAAAGGTGTATCTTTTTCTGGCCTTTACCACATCCATCTCATATTCTCCCAAAGGTTTCTTTTCTAATGACTACCTGTAGTTATACACTAAGAATATATATTTGCTCATCCTACTCTTCATTTGAAGTTCAAACACAAACAGTGTGTTCCCAGAAGACTTCATAAATAATGAGGGGGGTCAAAAAGTGAGTCCATCTTAAGACCTGCCTCAGTATCCCCACAAGGGGAAATAACCTTTCACTGACTGAAGCAGTTTAGAGAAACCTGCTTCTGCTACCATGGGATCTGCAGAGGTGTACCCTATTCATAACATAAGCCCAGCTTTTGCAGAACTAGCAAGACACTAGAGACATAGGTGGCCTTCAAACTGGACACATGCTGCGTTTGCAGCTCAAGTTGCCGTTCCATGAGAAAGAAACACAAGACAGTCATTTTCATGTGAAGTACCAAACCACAGAGCTTGTGTCTTATATGCTTCCACAGGCAGATGTGACTGCCCAAAAGACTCAGTTCTTGATGGGGGCTTTTTGAAAAGTATGTTCTGTTTTATTTCCTTTTCTGCTAGTGCAATACACATTGGTGGTGTTTAATAGGTAGCAAGTAGTGAAGTGTAACTTAAAGTTCTGCTTGCCATAGCTAAGATCTTAGAGCAGTCAGAAGGTCACCCCTACTTGCTTGAAGAGGATACTCTGGGATGTGTGGGAAGTTGTTATTCTTTGAGAGTTTGGTGTTTTAGAGCCTTGGGGGTTTTTTTGTAAACACAGATTAGAAGCTAGAACTAGGGATTCTCTCAGAGCATTATTCACTAGATAAGTTAAATATTTGGAAAAATTAGATATTTATTTATGTAAAATATCTATTTTGATAGAATGTTTGCTCATGTTTTTAAAAAGAGAAAAATGTATTTTAGTCCATAGTAAGGATTAGTTGTATTGGTTGTCAAGAAAGGCAGCTCCAGTTTGGTTAAGCTAGTGTAACTTGGTCAAGGAGCTGGTTTAGAGTCCGGCATCAAGTATCCTGAATGTCCATCTTACAGACTAGTCTTGGAAGAACAGAACCTGTAAATGACATGTGTCAAAGAGAATGTCTTTTAAGTCAGTAAAAAGGTATCAAATACATGAAGCAGCTTAGATTTTTTTTTTTTTTTTTTTTTTTTGAAAGAGGAAGGGAACAAAAATAAAACAGAAAAATGTTGGGTTTTTTTCACAAATTCTGCCTCCCTACCTGTTTCCCATTACTCAGTCTCAGATTCAAGTCATCTCATTTCAGGCATTTAATTCCAGCAACCAAGACAGAGGAGCCTACACATCTTTATACTCCTCCAGTGGCCAGTGGAAGGAGAAAAGGTTCTCAAGGGTGGTGAAGCTATGGAAGTGTCTTTATTCACTGACTCTTTGGGAGTCTAGAGGCTTCTAATTGTTAAATGTCTCTGGATACGCAGGATGGATCTATGCTGCAGAACTCTGAAGCATTTGAAATGTCAACCTTATTCAATATTGCCAATATTCTAAATCAAAATATGTAGAAATTGTTCTTATGAGTTCTCAAAAATGTGTTAGCTTTTGAGCTCAAGCAGACTTTACTAGTCTATAAAAATAACTGAGAGCTTAAGTCTACAAGCAGAAGTTTAACAAGTTATCATATGTGACCGTGTCACTGGTTATGTGTTGTTAGTATCGTTCCAGCTCTCCACCAGTGCACTTATGGTAACAAGGATACACATCCATCAGGCATGAAAATGAGGGTATTCTGTCTCCTTCACATGATTTTCACCTTCCTTTCAAATTTACACTACAGCTATACTTGGCCAGTAGCTAGCTTGCAAATAGAGCTTAACCCAAATATTAACTCTCTATCATCTATCAAACAGTTTAAATAAACTATGGTTAGGTTGCCAGGTGACAAGTATGCACATATAGATGTATATAAACCCTATATATAATAAAAGAAAGAGATGCCAACTTCATCTTTAATCTCTTACTGCATAGTAATGACAATAAAAAATTATTTTCAATGTTTATTCAGTTCCCAATGGTTCATCAGCATTCATGTATGGTAACCCTGCTGTATTGCTAGGGGTTTTTCTCTTTTTCCTGGAGTCTGATGGAGTGAATATATTGTTGACATTTATGAGGCAACTTTTCATTACTTAAAAGCTGTCTTCCATGCAGGATTGACCTTGCCAAAATACACACCTGATTTATGCGGTGGATTTGTTGTAGCACAATTGCCCCTACACATAGTCATAAATGATGCAAGAAACCCATTAATATCTCTAAGTCTGCATTCAAAGTTGTTTATTTAGATGTAGCCAAAGCCATGAGGTGTCTGGATAGATCCCAGCCTGGACAATGAGTTCAGCCATAGCTCTGCAAAAGACAAACTTCTCCTTTGCTTCCAGGTGCTCGTCTACCACAGAAATTACTTAACACCTAAGCTGTCATTTAGTGATGTTATGAAAATGTCCCAGCTTCTGTAGCCCTCGTCTGCAGAGTGTGGATGGCACCAGCTTAGTCCATCAAAGTGGTGGAGTGAGATTTTCCACTGTGCTTTTTTCACTGAATTTGTGTAATTATGTTCAGAGGAAAATAAATCTTTCTAGAATAATCATTTAGCTCAACAAGCTTTAATCCAGCAGAGCATGCTACTTACATAATAAATACGTTTCTAATAAATAAATGTCTAAAGGAGGCTTCATGGCAATAGAATCACATTAACAGGGGTCAGGGTTTTACATCAATGCCTATTAGAGCCCTCTCCAAAGCAGTAGGCTGCTTTTCGGGTCTACTGTGGAGGTTTTGCTTTCTTATATAAGCAAATGTGGTTCACCTCAAGGGAAAAGAAAACAGATCATTTGATCATTCACAGTAGGTCTGCATGCCACACTGCTAATCATGAAGGACTCATGGAAATACACCAGGTGGAAGGCACCACAATCTAATCCAGCAGATCTTTCCCCGGAGCTGGCTCGGAGGACAAAGTCCTTCAGAGAATAATAAAATGGTGAGGGAAGATGCAAAAACAAAATGCAGAAAGATTAATTAAATAAAGGGCATCCTTCCAAAAAAAATGTAACAACTCCGTGAAATGTGTTTTCAACACCACAATACTCCTTCTCTGTTTTGTTTCACAGTAAAACCATTACATGTAAGTGTTGCCTTTGAAACTCCAGAGAAAGACACTGATGGATGTTACACAGCAGACCAGAGACTGCCAACACTAACAGATTTCTGTTTAGAGACCCTAAGAGTAAAATCCCTGTGAAGTAGCAGAGCTTGAAGAGTAATTAGCCACAACCATAACAAAACAGTGAGCTACTCACCACTCAAATCTCTATGACTTCTCTGTTGTTGTAACTGGCGTTGATCTTGCAGGTTGCTGAGAAGAGACTGTCCATGAAAATAATTGCTTAGCATAAAAGCAGCTGAAGGAATAAGATGCAAGTTCATTTGTTATGATATACAAAATAATTGTCAACATTACTGAACATGGCCTTACCTGTTCTCATCCTTTAAAGACTTAACGCAAAATTAGTCTAAATACAACCCCACTCATCCTGGAGGAGACAACATCTGTGTTCTCATTAGCTAGGCAAATAAAACTTTCTCAACATTTTTTTAATAACTCACTTAGGATAATTTTTGCTAATATGTTCCTATTTTTGCCCTAAACAAATGGAAACAATTTACAGAAGTCCAGTTTGCATATTAAACGAGCTGACATTTTATTTGCTGTTCTTTCTGCATCTGCTGTGTGCATGATAGCAGAGCAGTAAAGTGGCAACAGTTGCGCTTCAGTGGTGATCCCACATTGGCTGTGATCAGTGATGTTACACTTCCAGTAAAGCACCTGAGAAAACATAAAACCTCATAAAGTCCAGAGCTACCTTTTTGGTTCTTCAAGGACAAAGATAGACAGACTAGAAGAACATGAAAAGAGACATTTTCATAATCACATGTGAATAATAATTAATCATTAGAAAGGTAGAGGTTTCTTATTTCTTTGCTTCTGCACTGTTTTATTATTTTCTCTATAATGTTGTTTGCAAACTAACAAGCACCTGCATTTCACTTTGCAAATAATTGATTGACCAAAATAATAATAAAATAGAATTTAATAAATCTAAAATTTAAACCCTATAGAAATGTGAATCTGGTAAAATAAAAAGTAATAGGGATCAGATGTTTTGATATGACTTATCACTATTCTCCCTAACCTTCAGTGAAGCAGAGCCTTCCAAGAAAACACCTTTAAATTTTGCAGAAACCCAGTGTGAGTTTTCCCAACACTTATAAGGAGTCTTTACCTAGGACTTCTAAGGGAGACACCTTAAGAATGATGAAAATAGCCACATCTAGTTAAGTTGTCATAGGCTTTTTACAGAGATGAAAATCTAACATCAGGGGAGTATTTTATTGAATTTAGTCTATTTTTTATTGTACATATTTCAGCCAATTGCCATTTTGACTATCCTGGCCACCCTTTTGACAATTCAGTTTTTCTGTAATTTCAACACATCAAGAGAGCAAACTTGGAAAAATGCCTTTCCCACCAAAACTACCCACAAATTGCAGAATCAACACTGAACTATTTTGTAGTGATTATTCAAGCGACAGGATTTGAACTTAACATCCTCTGATCCAGGGGACTGAGATAATTTATTCACTCTTTATGAAAATAAAACCCAGCAATGTCCAAAGGAATTACCTTCTTCTGTAGGCTGAAACAATTATATAAAATGGTTTCCTTGTCAGCCTCAGGAACAGTAGTCCTTTTGACATTACCATTTTTTCTAATGCTGTCAAACATCAGTCTAAGTGGAAATATTAGAATTCGGCATTATAGCCTCAGACTTGCTGACTTGGAATTGTCAGTATGACTATACAATTTAGTTAAAGCATCATCTTCCTTTCTGAACAGTTATTCCATTTTATTTAGCAGTTATTTGTATACTGTGATCCCTGCAATACAATGCATAAAAATCCAGGTTTCAGGAAAATCTGGTTTCACATCATTTTGAAGTCAAAAGAGAACTCTGTGCACTAAAGAAGTTTGCCACATGACATAGTTACACAAGTTTCTGTTATCAAACTGTGATAAAACCTGTTACTTGGTTTAGGACAGATTTTGACATTCCAAGGCTTTGCCATTGCAGATACATGTGGGTAGGCCTTTGCTCCCTTAAGCAATATCTGGAGACTTTAGCATAAGATTGGCAAGATCTAGAGCCCTAGCTGTCCCATTAGCACAGAGTTTATCGGTAGTGATAATTGATGGAAATTACTGAGCACAGTTGTGTGACCTAGACAGCATAGTGGCAAAATATTTCCGTCTCCTCCATATTACAGCTCTTATTTTACCAACACAATGATTTTCTATATTACATATTTCAATCCTGCTTAGCTTCAGAAAGGCTCTTGCTGAAAGCAGCAAGTGCATGAACTGGTCCCTTACAGTTAATAATCCCATTTTCAGCTGCCTTTAATTAGTAGTTGGGTATCCCATTAATCTTCACTGTGAGAGAGGAGCCATCCAACCTTCCAGCTCAGAACTCATTTCCTTTGGATCCCAATAGACCACTGATCCTTCCAGGAGCTTCTTCCTCTGGTTTCTCTTGGTAATTTCTCATAGCAACTTCTTTCTGATGTAGCACACTAGACAACAAGGAATAGCTCCAGCAGGACTGTAAAGAACAGCAATAAAGTTGCTTAGAAGAGTTGTGTGACTGGGTTATTTAAAAACTTTTCTGAATCTCCATGTTCAGTAAAGATTAATTTAAGCTGTGACAGGAACAAGGTCTGATTTTGTAGGAAGATGCAATTAGCATCTGTGCAGTTGATCTAGCTGTAAAAAAAGGAGCAAAGATTAATCATTCTTTAAATCTGAAGGAGCAACACAAACATTAGGAAAATAAATCTGTTTGAAGCTGAATAAAATGTTGATGGAAGAAAAAAAAATAATATAATCTCCCTATAAATAAATACAAATAAATAATTAAATAATAAAAAACAAAAGACTTCTTAATCTTTGGAGTAGAGAGAAGTTGAAATGGGAAGAGTGGAATATAAATAATTTCTACCTTCACTCTAGAGTTTCTGATTTTACCAAAGCTCTCTGATGGTATTGCCTATGACAGCAGTGGTCTTGGTAGTGTCTCTTTCAGGCCTTTTTCATACTCCTTCACCCAGATCCACTACTTCTAACAGCCATCACCCAGCTATACCACACAGCCTAGGAAGGACAGAGTTGAAGTCTCCCCATTTTTTTCATACTGTTTTGCCACCCACTTGTCATATGTTGAGTACCTCTTCTCAAATGATATCATATTTGGTCATGTTTTGCAGTAAATATGTCAAGACATCTTCTACAGAAAGAGAGTCCAGACATGATTGTCACTGGTTTGTATAGCAACAGCTGACCCTCCCTCTGTCAGTTTCTGTTTCCAGAAAACAGAGAACACTTTCAAAAGGACAGAAAGGAGGATTTATTACAGCTTAATTTTCTGTTAGCTAGGTAATTACATTTCCAAAATCTTTCTGCAGCCTTTCCATATTGCAGTTCCCAATTATCTAGCCAGAGGACACTGGAAAGTGATAATTAGGTGTTAAACACCAGCCATGTTCCTGCAGATAGCCCTCCTGCCACCCATTTAACACTTATGCTGGTGCTAAAGCTATGAATGATGTGTTTTTCAACAGCATTTAGGTGCTAATAAATTATCAAATAGTTTGAAAGCAAGGGCCTACCTAGATGATAGAGTTTAATTGCTGAAGCCATGGGCAGTGATTTTGCTGATCTGCACCAACTGGAGCCACCTCATTTAGGGAACAGGTGGGACAGGCTTGTTGGTGAAGTTGATGTATTTCCACTGCAGCAGAGGCACCCCTGGACAAGTCAAGAGTCACTGACCCACATTTCCAAATGCTTCTTTTTGAAATGGAAAGCTAACTTATTTGTGGGATTAAATCTTGAAATCTACCTCATGTTTGTCCAGAGTTTTATTCTGCCAGATGGGGTTACCCCATGCAGATACAGTCGTCTAGACAGGTAAATTCCACTTGTCCTCTCATTATTAAATGGTCCTTAAGTACAACTTACTTAAATCTTTTCTGAAGCAATACTAAGCCAGATATGCTACCCGCCAGCCAGTAAAAGGATGTCAAGAGTTATAATTCTTCTGGACTATGTATGTTACATACACCTCCTTAATTTATAGCAAATAAATTCTCCACTAGAAATAATGTTTATGTGGCGTTTCAGTTTAAATCAAGAGCACCAAACTTACTTCAGCATCTAAAGTCCCATCTGGCTACTTGCACACATTTCAGAGGTGCTAAAAGAGCAGACATAAAGATGTCATGTCAAAACTGCCTCTCTGTGCTAGATGCACCAGCCCTGTCCCAGGACTGGAAATTACTTACCACTTTATGCTTTTTTGTCTATATGCTTCGTACCCAGGTAGAATTTGCTGTGGAAGACAGATGGCCTCTATAAATGACCTACAGTATGTAATACCAACATCTCTGTCAGGATTAGAAATGGGCTCAACTGAGATAAAACACGATTATCAGTGGCTAGATAGATAAATATTCACATGCACATACCTTCACGTACATTTTCCCAACAAGTGTTTGCTGTATTCTGAAGCTGTTTTTTTCACTCAACAGTGGTATCAATGAGGGATCACCACAATGCAGCAATATTGCTTCATGAGATGTAAAAATCCAATAGGAATGAGATAAAGGCAAGACCCAGAGTGATACATAACATAGGTATTCCTAAAGTAGGTATCTATTTTTGCCTTAGTTGTTTCAGGGCACCCTACCTGTCATTTACCTGCTGCCTCAGGAGGCTGCAGGCTTCAGCAGATCCTGTCTTATATGCAGCCTCCTGTGAGTACCCTGGTGTACTGGAACTGGCTGAGACAGAGGCAACTTTCTTTGTAACCACCTGTATGGTTCTGTGCTTCAAACGGGTGGCTTAAACTGCTGATAACACGCTGGTGTTTCTACTATTCGTGAACAGATCTTGCACAGCATCAAGACTGTGTCTTTCCCATTCAGCCCCTCAGCAAGTAGGCTGGGGGTGCACAAGAAGCTGGGAGGGGACAACTGACCCCATCTGATCAAAGGGATATCCCATACCATATCATGTTGTGCTCACCAATAAAAGATCAGGGAAAGGAGGAGGAAAGGCATGCAGACTTTTGTGGTTATGGCATTTGTCTTCCCAAGTAACTGTAACGTGACAAAGCCTTGCTTTCCTCAAAAAGGCTGAACATCAGCCTGACAATGGGAAATAACTGAACAAATACCTCTTTTAGATTTGCTTGTGCACAGAGCTTTTGCTTTCCCTAGTAAACCATCATTAACTCGATCTGTGAGTCTTTTTGCCTTTTCTGTCCATCTTGCTGGGGAAGAGTGAACAAGTGGGTGATTGGGCATTTGATTATTGGCCTAGGCAACTCACCACACCTGGACACCTAAAGACAGTACTAGATATATATATTTAGGCATACAGCTTGGACTTCTGCTGCTCACCCTTCAAGAAATTTTTGTGTCAGAGTAACAGATATACAAAACCCGAAAGACAGTAAAAAGAAATGGAAATGAAGCCTAGACACAAAAACTTAGCAAATATTCATTGTTCATTTTGTATGGTTACCCCCAATGTGCCCCCACAGGGCAAAGTCTGACATGTCTTCCATTCATGCATTGCCTGAATCCAGCCACATTCATGTCTGTTCATTGTCCCTAAGCTCTTGACCATCTAACAGGGATAAAAAAAAAGCAGCTGCAACCAGTTCTCTGCACTCACTGCCATAAGAAGTGCTGGTTTTGTTCATTACTGAGTTTATTTGGGGATTCCATTTTAATGGCTAGCCCAAGAATTGCTTACTTATCTTCTTCTGAAGGAAACAGAGCCAAATGTACATTTGTACTCTATAGCACCATTGTCTTTGATAATCAAGGTTCTCTGCTGGCAACCCAACATTTCACATACTGCAAGTCTTCTGTGAAGAAATGAAAACAAACAGTTAAGGAAAAATTACTTAAGAAAAAATTTCAGCAAAACTGGACCAAATAGTTTAAGGCTCGTCTTTCTCTGTAAATAAAGTGGTGAAGAGAATGAGATGTTTCAGTGAAGTGCTCAGCTTCAGCAGAAGTAGAGATGAATGAAACCAATGTATTCACAACTAAAAAATGTTGAGTAGGGAAATTGTTCTACAAATGCCTTTTTTTTCCCTTTCTTCTTATCCCCTTGTACATGCACTCCTCAGGAAAAATACAGTTTTGTTACGGCAAAGGGATATTGCAAGTATGAATATTCATCTATCACAAACAGAAGGAAATGTTTGAGGTACAATATAACTTCTACCATTGTATTGGAGTGGTCCAGTCAGTAAATTTTGTGCAAGGGCACAAAAAAAGGCACTGAGTGGTTCAGATTTACACACTCCAACAAAGAAGAACCATTTTCCATCCTTAATTAGGTACTATGGAGGTATTTGAAGATAACTTCTGACTGTCTTTCTATGATAATTTTAAAAGCTGATAAAATATCTCAAATCATAATAAGTGAAACTGTCAGGAACTAGCTTTCTGCAACCCATTCATAAGAAATTCTGCTAACAACACACGTACAGTAGATAAAACAACATCAATAACAGCAACTAAAAAGAGAAAAAAAAGTGTTTCAAGTTGTGGGGTGAAGTTACTCTTGCTATTTTTTTTTCATAGCTGAACAGGATAGTACAGAAGAGAATTCAGTAAAAAATGTCAGACAAGGTAGCAAAGTTGCTAGGTCAAAGGAAAAAATGCTGATTTAATGGAGTAACAATTAATGGAATAGCAATAGTCTAGATCCTGTATTTTACACCTTTTCTGCACTTTCCACTATTAAAATAATACCCAGATTGGAACTCTGCTTGTGGAAGATATTTTGCATTATTTCAACCATTCAGAAAAAAAATATTCTTTAAATAAAACCTCCTAAAGGTTTGGGTTGAACTCTTGAGTTTTAGTCCAGAAGCTAAAATTAACGATTTTATCTACCAGGCTAAGGTTTCAGAAAGCACTGACAATTTAGAATTGCTGATTAGAAACCAATACCATTAAAAGGCTGCTATATTTCCATCTGTGGATACACTCACAACCTTCATAGGAAAAGACATTGAGCAATATAGTCTTGCTTTGGATTCAGCCCTGAATGGGATGGGGATGGGACCGAATGACCTCCAAATCTACTCTATTCCGTGATTCTATGAGTGGTAAAATATAATCTCTAAGCGCTGCTATTTATTTACTGTAATTGGGAAGAAATTTATTAATTTTGTTTGCTATTTGGCTTGCAAACTCCTAATCAAATCAAACTTGTTCTTCAGAAGTATTACATTCTCTCATGATTGTCATTAGAGACAAGATCTGTGAGTGACTTGTGACTTGGGTACTTCTTTTTCAAAACTTTTTAAGGGACAAGTAGTTGTATGCATAGCCAGTGGAGCACTGTGAACCTAAGAGGTGCCCAGATCCCTGACGTCAACAAGCTGAAAGGTATCAATGGAGCTGCTTCAATTCTCCATGCGTGTACTATTACCTATTGCAAATATAATGTGATTTACCTTTAAATCCCCTGTCCCTGACAGCCAAGCTGCATTACCTTGCCCTTTTCTTGTGCTTACAGTATGTTCAAAGACAGTGGGAGCACCTCAGAAGTATAGTAGATTGTCAAGGACAAGTGACATGATGATCTATCTGAGGCTTCCTGTGCTTCTTTCTGAACTTTGACTACCTTCATTATTAGTCCCCTTTAATGTTAATCTGTTTAAGAAGGCAAGAAAGAGTGACTGAGTAATCACGAAGGTGATAAATTCCCAGAGCAGTTCTTCAGAAGGTCTAATGAAGGCTGAGCATCAGTCAGATTAGCAGTTTGGCACACTGGTGGCTCCAGGGTGCAGTTCAGCCCCCCCTTGAAGTCTGTGAAAAGACTTTGGGAATTGGATGCTGCCCTAAATGAACAAGGGCTGTTGTTCCACAGATGGAGTGACATTAAGTATTCCCAAAGGGGATTTTTTTATTAGTTTAGAATCAGTTCTTAAATCACTAAATTGCGTGGAAATTTCCCATTCCAGAAGTAAGCAAATATTCAAGAGTATATATATTTTACTTAGCAGCTACCACAGAAAAATATACAAAGTGGGAATCTGTTAAATACAAAACCTAACTGGACATAAAAATATGTTCCCTTGACAGGTCTGTTTCTTTAATAGAGTTTCATTAAAGAGGGCTCTATTGTTTTATGGAATATTCTGTGCTTTAATATATCAAATATGCAGCCAGTTAATGTATCTCAAAATGTTCAGTTTTGTATTGTATTTTAATTTTTCATTAGTATAAGTTTCTCTCTAATAATTCCCTTTATAAAAGCTTCACTTCAGTGCTTGCAAAATACTTTCTTTTATCGGGTTTATTACGTCTGAGTTCATTTGTATTTATCCAGTTCAAACAGGTGACACTAAAGGAACAGATTCTTGGGACTGGATTCTTACAAATCAAAAGTTCAAAGTCACAGTAGTAGGGGCCAAAGGAGGTCAAAAGGGGTAAAGCTGAGAGATATTTGTTGAGATTTGTGAAATATCTTAGTTGTTTCATTAATTTCGCCTAGTGGACTGGTAATGATGATGGTAAAACTGTAGCAGGCTGTGACACAGTGAAAAGAACAGAATTCCCTTAAAGCAAAATGAATAAGATTCAGAAAAGCCTAAGTGTTTCAGCTTCGTGTCTGCTATAGTCACTCCATCCAAAACCTGAGCACACAAAGCAACCTGCATCCCTGAACATACATGTAATTACAGTATCTGCAGAAAGGCCAAAAAAGCAGGTGAATGTGAAATGTTTCCTGGTTTAGTCCAAGAGATGATGCTCCTCTGCCAGACTGAAAGGGTATAAGTCAGCCAGACCCCTTTGACGTTAAATATAGTTTATTATATGTAGGGAATTATATGTATAAATATGAAAATATACATATAGATATATGTGTTTTAGGCACATGCAAGGAAAATGCATAGTTACAGGAATTAAGACAGAGTAGAATAGGTCTGGAAGCCAGGAACAGCTTTATTTTCATTGTTATTCTGATTCATTCATCACTTAAAATAAGTTTAAACAGATAACATGAATCAGACGAAGTGCTGCAATTGTTTCTGCAGCTCTCTGTGCATACTGTCAGCTTGCACGTTATCAAAAGGGTGTGAAGGACTGTACATAACTGGCACATCTCAGGGATGATCGAATGGACACAATGCTACATGTCTATTTTAGAAATGCTCAATATCACCTGAGAAATAAATATTTGCAGCGTGAATACAGTTTCAACCTGAAAAATCTCTGCCAATATTCAGAGTAGAAGCAAGACAAACATTTCACACAGATGTTGTTTGAAACAGCTTTTGTAGGACAGACCCTTCATCCTTCACTTTAGGACTGAAGGTTTTCTCAGTGGTGTGCCTTAGCTCACATGGGTAACAAACTGTTCCAGACCTGACTCAAGGAATTTTTATAGTGTTCTTTGCAGCATATCATACAATGTAGTCACAATGGTCTCTTCAGGTCTTGAAGGAGCAAACCAGGATACAGGGCCGCTGTGACAGACCTGTCTGCTCACAAGGTGAAACAATTTAAAATCAGAAAAATATGGGACTGATTCACCAATGCACTGTTACAAAATTCTTAGGTTTGCAAAGCTGCCAAATTTAAAAGGATACCAATTTAAATTTGTTAGTTTATTAAATAACTTGGCAATATTTACGACAACATACCTTCCTTCTTATTTCTTTTTCTTTGTTCTGGGGGTTTAAGATCACATTTTGCTTCATTTGACCTTCAGCTTGTCTAAATTCCAGTTAACATTAATAGAGGTATGCTAATATACTCCAGCTTGGACCTGACTCACCAAGAGATTTGAGGATTTTCCACAGAAGTGGTTTGTTTCCCATACAAACGAAAAAGGCCGCTTGTTGAAGGGGAAAGTGAAACCACCACATCGTTTCCACGCGGTGCTGTCAAATAAATTAACGTTCCTGTCCCAGGAGGCGAATTTGGGCCACAGACCTGTGAACGCAATTGGTGTCTGTTAACGCAAACAGAGGGACGGTGAGGGAATTGTGACTTGCCTGCAAGGGGCCATAACCAATTACTCTCCTCACTTTCCCACCAGTTGTCCACTGGTGCCCTGGCACTTCTTAACAGTTGTGATGTTTTCAGCCTCTGCTGGCTTCATAGTGTTAAGTGGCTCGACAACATTCTACATTAATAGGTTCCTTTGTGAAGAATGCAGGTGTAATTTTCGCACTGCAAGGAATATTATACATATAGCCTGGCATGCACACATGCGTATGAGTGTCTCAAACTGCTTTTCCACACTGGCCTTCCTACACAACAGGGCAATAAGCCAGTATAAGCATATGTCTACTATATGTATGGCTTTAATGAGAGGAGGAGGCAGTGTAGATCAGCCATGATATAGCTGGTGAGGATGTCAACTTTTCTAGCCAGAGCAACATTCAGTAACTGAGACTTGTTCATTGTTGCAGCAGAATGTCACAGCCTCTTTCACGTCACATTGTGGAGCATGATGCTGCTCTTGCCCTCCATTTATATACTTGTTCTAATACTTTACTCAGTGATGTCCTTGTTCTTACTCAGTGAAGTCTTTGTATCGCTGTTAATCTGTCACCTGGAAATGACACTATACATGCTACTTACATCAGTGCTCAAAGGTAAAGTCAGTCACAGGGAACTTCTACAGGAAAATTCATCGAGGTTGTCACATGCAATATCAACTATGCCATGTTCAGGCTATTCTTCCACCAATTAACTCCAAAATTGTTTTACAAACAAACTGAGAAGACAACAGCAGAATTAGACCCTAATTCAGCAAAAATCTAAGCATGAATTTATCTTCCCCTGCATGAGTAAAACAACTGAAATCATACTGCAGTAAGCAGTATTTACCCATAGAATGTGAGTTATGAGACATGATCCTTTATTCTGCTCTGAGCTACAGTATGACTTCCAGCTTAACCACAGAGTGAAGTAAACAGCAAACTGCCCAACCAGAAGATGTCGGAAAAGCCCCAACTGTTATCTTCAAACATAGTTTGTTTGAAAGTGGACAATTTTCTGAGCTCGTTTTTCTCCTATGCAAAATGGGGTCTTCTGACTCCATTTGCTTCTACCATTCTCATGTAAACCTAAGCTCCAGGAAAATTAGATTGGGTCTTCTTTGGGGAAATGTAGCAAAGACAATAGTCAAAGATATCCCTAAGTAGGATGCCCATCATTTTCAGTACCTTTACTCTCACAAGTCATGAAAATTGTTTGATGTTTGACACCACAACATTATTTGTTCCCTTTCTGCACTACTTCTCTACCTTCACCCCATGTTTGTCACATCTGGAGAGATTACTACCTCTTCTTCCTGCCCAGGTTTACACAAAGGTTGGAGGACACAACTGTATTCAGGTCATAGCTCCTCCTTAGGCACTTAACTATTGAAATTCAGAATAAAATAATAACACTTTGAAATCCAAGTTATGTACCTAATCTCAAATAATAATCTGATCTCCTTGTAGGTCAGTAGAAAGACACTTTAATACCTAACTGCCAAATGCCTGAGTGAAGGCTTGAATTCTCCCACAGAACTACTTAAACATCTATGTAAAATCCAGACTTCATTGCAGAGGCCAAACATATATTAACTTAATCAGTGCCAAGATTTCACCCTGAGTTTTAAGTTCCAGCAGGGTAGAAAGCCAGTTTTGGAGAAAATGTTGAAACTGGGAAAGCAGAGAAATTAGAAAGCGGAGGGTGCAATAACAATTAAAATGAATAATTAATTTTAAATGAAGTAGAATTTGGAAAGACTGTCAATACTGACAGTGCTGTTTCAGCCAGGATTGGATTCTATCTATTGTATGAAGAATACTGTAGCAGAACAAAAGCAATTGAGCATTGTCTCTTCTGAAAACTGTCTCCACACTTGTCCAAAGACAAAGCCTGTCCTTTTCTTACATGCTTTTGGACCTATTTACTTATTTTAACCTTCTACTCACCAACACTTTTCCAAAGTTGCTCAGCTCGGTTCTTCACTCTCTCCATGGTATGAAAGCTTTATTGTTCCCTGTGAATGTTCCATCACTTACCCCTCCCTGCTCCACGTTTTGGCACAAATAGCCTCTCTTGAGCTTCTGTGTGAAGACCACCTGCAGCAGACCTTGAAATGACTAACATGGAGGCAGGCTGAGATCAGCTTAAACCTGAGTTTCAAATGTACTCTACAACTCTTGCTGTTTCCTTCTCCCCAAAACGACTTCATTTCCTACACCAACTGCTAAAGCAATAGTCCCAAAAGAGGGAGCAATAATTTACAATAACTCTTCTTAATACATGAACATTAATTTTATTTATTTTACCAAGAACCAAATTTACTAGGGACATAGTCCATGATTGGCATTTTGAAGGAAATATGGTAAATTACTCAAATCTATGGATATAGCTGTAGAGATTTAGAAAACACTGCCTTCAATAGTTAGAACATGATATATGACTAGTGCTGAGGTCATGTCCAATGTTCATTTTGCTCATTTACTTTTGCAGGTGGAGTTGAAATAGTTGCCAATTCACAAAATGAAAGGGTTTTTTTGGATCATAATATGTTGAAAAATAGATTTGTGAAGATAGACTAAATGGAAAGCGTTACTTAATAGCAAACAAACTCAAAACAACACAAACCATTTGTGATTTTCTGTCCTTGAAAAATATATCTTAAAAAAAATATTAATGGCCTGATCCCATGAAGACTCAGTACTAGTCAAAGGACATATTACTTGACTAGTCCCATGACTGGTAGAGAGTGTCGAAAGGGACTACTCACAGTAGTTAAGCACTGTGACTGATGATATTTACAGGGCCAGTAATGATAGCTCAGTTCTCCAGCTGTTCTCTTAATTGGGTAAGAAATACACTGAAATCACTAAAGTTTCTCAGGATTAGCAGCAAGGAGACTGAGTGTAGACTCAGCCCCAATCAAAAAATTTCTTATAGTTCATTGTACAACAAAACAGATAAGAAAAAGATGCTGGTTTAAAACATCCCAGACACACAACAGCCAGACACACGCACAAATGCACGTGCTGGGGAAATGAAATTAGCAAGTGGTGTCATTTGTTTTAGCATATGATCACATCTGACAGGCATGAGCTTGTCTCTAATGCATTTTCTTCTTGGTGCTGCAAATAAAAAGAAAAATGTGAAGCCAGTTAGGAATGTTTCCGAATATGATGCTCTCCTTTTTTTCCCCCTTTCTTTCTCTCTTTCTTTTTTCTTTCTTTCAGTAAAGGCACTGGAGATGTTTAAAATCCCTAAATCATACAAGGCATATTTTTAATATCTTGTACTAGGGATAACCTTTTTAATAGTACTGGAAATCCCTATATACCATATCTAGGTGTATCCAGATGGATTGCTTCCATATGAAGACATTTTCTTTTGCCATTTTTCATTCTATTGTACATATCTGTAACGTATGCTTTTTATAATGAAGGGCTACTCTTAATAACCTCGTATTTATTTTATTTTATTTTTTTTTTTAGAAAGAGCAGATGTGATGAAGTGAATGAGAGCTATTGGTTTAATAAAGCACAGTCATCTTCTCTCAGATGTTACAATAAACCAGATTAGATAGAACTCTAATGGAGAAAGCTCCAATGTTACTCCTGCTGTTGATAAATGCTCTGAAATTTCATTTTCTCTGCTCTCTGTATCTTGCATACACGCCTGTGTTTAACTGTTTAGAATCTGGCACTGTAAAGACATGAAAGCAAAGAACCCAGGATCTCAAAATAGCTTGTTATACAAATGATGATTCCTACCTGATAGGGAGAAGTGAAAGGTGACAAATCCTTCCCTCTCAATTAAATTCCTTTCATGAGAGTCTTTAGTACTTTTCTGCCTATAATGTCAGTCAAGCAATAACAGAAAACTCAGTGTCATTATGGAAAAAAGACATTAAAACATTTTTAGGGGTGGAGAGAGGGGATATGTGAATATACTTCAAAGAGAGACTCTTGTTTTCCTTTTATTCCCTCAGTGTTTCCATGAAACCTAAGGCAATGACATCACAACAAAACAAGGTTGCCAAGATATACTATACAAAAACATGTTTTCACATGGTTACATTTTCTGCAAATTATAGTTCTTGGAGTATAAATCAGAATAATTGTTTAAATCAGAGTGACTGTTGAAACAGATTTACAGAGATCAAATCAAAAATGTAATAATTCTTGTGGTTTCACTAATGCTCAGAGCACCAAATACTTCTGAAAATTTTGGTTGTCAGTTATATATAGTGTTTACATTAACATGCTGCTTGAACAGAGAAAATATATATTTTAAGATGAAAATGTGAATCCAGGGTTACAAGAATGTTTCTGAAACAGCTAAGTCATCTTGTTTCAAGTAAAACCAGATGTTTGCTTAAAGTGAAAGGCAATCATTTCTTTTAATTATGTTCACTGGTTGGGCCACCAGGAATATCCATATGTGCACACAATGATCTGATTAAAATCAAAGACCTTACGATGGAGAAAGCAATCAACAACTGAAAGACCACCAAATGACATGCAAGGCACTGACCTGGATTCCTCTACCTCCATTCGCTCATTTTCACTCAGTGAGTTGAACAGAAAAGACTGCTGGAGTCCGCTGAGGTCCCCTGGTTGAGTCATGTCCCTGGTACTTGGAGGTATATTCAAGGGCAATGGCCTCTTAAACAGTTGCTCCAAAGTGATGAACCTGGACTAAACACAGTTCTCAACTTTGCACTGGGTTGATACCTGCAAAAACTGCTCAAATGTGCAGTAAGGAAACAGCTGCATCACACTTCTTTGGTCATATCAGCCTTTAGGATGTGTGATACCATTGTGAGTCTAGTTGAAAAGAGAAAAAATATGGAAACTCATAAAGTGTTTTGCATTAATGCTTCACCAGAAAAGAAGTGGCTGGATAAATGGATCAAAAAAGTGTTTATCTGTGTCCTCTTGAAATCCTGCCTGTAGATGACTTATTTTGCTTGGCAGAGACCTTAAGCACAAAACGTTAGCAAGAGGCTTCTTAAATGACCCATATTCTAACAAATTGTCCTGTCCTGGATGTTTCATATGCACTTATCACCTGAATTTATATTGGTGACCAATTGCTTTGAAGCTTTACAACAGTTTTCATAGTTTGAAATTTCTATTAAAAACTATGTTGCTCATGAATACAAGGACCTGTTCTTAGTCCTCCTGTGAAGAAAAAAACAAAAACTCTGGCCTATGGGAGGAGATGCACCTTCTGCGGGTTTAGAGAGCAATAAACCATCTTCTGGGAACTGGCACTTGCCTCTAGTAGGATCTCTTCAGGTCCTTTGTGGTCCTACCAGCGGACAAGTACAGCTCTATAACCACCTATTTCAATGACTATTTCAACTACACAAAATATTTACATAAACACACATTCACACAAGTACTGCAGACATGCATGTAATACCTTGCAGATGGATATAAAACAGCTTCATAACCTCTGATTTTTTAACAGTACCTTTTTCTGAAGCTGAACATTTTCTTCAGGATGACTTGGCCAGTTAATTACTTCTGTACATAGTTTTCAGTTGGTACTACCTCAGCTTACAGGTACAGGACCCTTTTTTTTCTGTGGCATACATCTCATCCAGTGAGCCTATTTTTACCTGTTTCTGGAGGATACTCAATTTTTTGGTGGCCTTTTATGTCAGAGTTTCTTAAGCAGATTATGAAAAAAGAAAAGAAGAAAAGAAAAGAAAAGAAGAAAAAAGAAAAGAAAGAAAAGAAAAGAAAAGAAAAGAAAAGAAAAGAAAAGAAA
>JAAGNO010010351.1:0-67225 GCA_033439905.1 Ceryle rudis
CCCCCCCTTTTTTTTTTTTGTTTGTTTGTTTGTTTGGGGTTTTTTAAATCTCTTCCTGTTACCTTCTTAACCCTTTTCTCCTCATCCCTCCTTCCATGAATCCCTCAGTCTCTGATTAAACTAGCATCCCCTTGCTATATAATTATTGTTTTCTCCTACCCTTTAAATAAGTAACATTTGCTTCACAAAACAATATTAACATGCTAGCTGCAGGGCTAACTCCATCGCTGAAGGTGCTGGAGTCATAAACTTGAATCTGCTCAAAGTTCAGGAGCTCTTAACAATGAGGGAAGACTGCGGTGAAACACCAGTTTGCTGATTTAGAGGCAACAGGTCTTTTGGATTCTTGTCATTCCTGACGGTTTAAACCAGGTGGAGTTTTTTCTTCCTCTCTCTCTTCTGTTTGCCTGCTATGTGCTGGTATCGAGGCTCGTTTGGAGTCACTAGCTCTGTGTTGCTTCCTAGGATTAGTGCACTGCCACCTGAAGGTAGCGCTTGAATAGAAGTCGTGTGGTGTTATACTTGTTTCAGTTTGGTGGTGCTATTTGGAATGTATGTTGTTTTCCCCATTAAGTATGAAAAATAAAATGCCACTTATCCAGTGAAATTCAGTTACTCATTTAATCTTTAAAAATAAAATGAACCAAAAGTGTTCCTTTTATCATTTGATTGCCTATTGAGGTGCCTAGAATTCTGTCTGGGAATTTTTGAGGCTAAAAGGTTAAAAGGGTGTCTTAAATTCAGTCTTTGTACCTGTTACACCTTTTGTTTCAGTACATGCCAGTTTTATTTCAGGCTCGTGGTCTCAAAGCCCCGTTCAAGAACTGTAAACTACAGAGGATGGGTTCTGTCAGCAGTGATGGCTGCAGTGAATGTGTATTGCTTTCTTAAAAGTCTCAGACCAGGTCTTTTATTCTGTGATTTTTATTTCCATCTTTCCACTTAGGTTTTGTATCATTGTGAGCAATGGCCCCCTTCTTACGGATATCTTTCAACTCCTTTGAGCTGGGACCTGTGCAAAATCAAGGGGAACAACTACAGCCTTTCTGCGCTATCAAGATGAAGGAAGCGTTGACTACAGGTGAGGTTAAAAATGATGATGCTTTTCTGAATGTGAGTTAAGTTTTTGATAAATACTACTATCCTGCTTAGTCTGTTCCTATCATGCCAAGCACTTCAACATGAGCTTTTCTTCAGAATGGGAGAAATATCAATAACTTTTATCTCTACCCCCACCTTAAAACACATCTTTATTAGTGCTTTCTTGTCCCGTGGCCAGAGTGCTTAGCACTTGGTAGGGTGAAGCCTAAGATCTCTAGTTTCTTATGTCAGCACCAACACACAACTATTCTGAAAGTATGTGGTGAAGCAGCTAGAATGTCACTTTTGCATGGGTTAAAGTGAGTTGAGAGTTTGGTGTGAAAAAGTTTTGCAAATGTTAAATAAAGCCTTGTTCTCTCCAGTTCCACAAGTGGCAGACTGCCCTTGCAGAAGCTCTGCAGGGAGAGAGTGGTGTAGTGGAGTGCTGTGAAGAGAAACCTGAACTGCAGCAGGTTTGAGAGAACCAACCTCAATCACAAAGTAGTAAATGATCCTTATGAGGTTGAAGGATAGGCACTAAAGAGAAGTGTAGTTTGTTGTTGTGGTAACAGGCATTTTGGCAGAATTTTTTTGCTTGGAATGACTTGTACCCGAGGTCTTGCTAGCACCTCCCTGTTCAGCAGCCCTCAGTTTTCAAAGTTTGCTTTTTCAGAGAAACTGGACCAAAGGTTTATGATATTTTGACATTTAGCTAGAATACATCCGTGTAGCCAAACAGGATGAGAGGGAATTGCTGTTAATGGGTTAGGCCGCAGCCATGTAATCCTGTGCTATGGCTCTAGGGCTTCACAAAACAACAAAAAAAACACAGTAAAGGGTGAATTTTCTTCTTCTTGACATAACTGGGCTTTCCCCTTATTGCTGAGGTAAAAGCTGCATTTAGACTTCAAATACACGGTGCAGTGCCCCTTCCAGAGAATGTTGTCTAAAATAAGGGGACAGGAGAGTGCAGTGAACCTTGGAGCAGTGACTGATTGGAGTAATCAGGAGAAGAAATGGATGCTCCTGTTACCTGTTTGACAAGATCTGGAATAACTTTTGTTGGATTTGCATGCTGAAGCATGCTTGAGGAAAAGCTTATTGTATAGGAAGCAGAAAAGAATTTGCCTAATGATGAGGCATTAAGCCTCATCAGTAAACATTTAAAATGTATTGAAGCCAGTAGGGTTAGAGAATCAGAGGAGGCCTGAACACAGGAGGGGTAAGAACAGTGTTCTTAAGGCTTTTCTTTGCTGACACTGAAGTGTTCATTTGCAGACAGGCAGCGTGATCTGTAAGAAAGCTTGATTAGTATGATTTTAATTGCAAAAGCGGCATGGCCAGGCTGAAAGTTGTTGCCAGTAATTCAGATGACTTTTCAGTTTTACATAGGGTGAAAATGTAGACAGTAACTGGTCAGATATTAACTGGGTCATGGGAATAGGGACAGTCCTGTGAACAGACTGAAATAGTTCTCTCCCCCTCTTAAAAATCATACAGAGAGCATTACCAGCTTTTCTGTAAACAGTTGCTACTTCTGCATACCCTGAATTATTGTCAAAGATTCTGCAAGGAGGTGGAATTTCTCCTATTGCCAGGGGTGCCTCCTGAGGTGTGCCCTTCTAATGAAGGGTTCTGGCTTTAGCAATCTGAAAAATAGTCTAGTGTAAAATCCTTGCTATGCAGACGGCCTGCTTTCAATTCCCCCTCGCCTTTATTGTCCATCATAATAATGTCCAAAATGTGTTTTGTTTGAGCTTTCCCTGTATATTTTCACCATAATATTTCCAAATTATTCTATAGTTAATATCCAGTACAGGATTCTGGAAGTAGGTTTGCACTGCTAAGAATTTGAGCTTTTCTTTCTGCACAGTTCCCTAAATTCAGTATTTGACTGAGTAGAAGAGGAATGCTGAAGTTTTCACTGAAATGGAGAAGGTTCTCAGATGGCTGATTCTGAGCATTTCGGAATGCCCTTTGGCAAGCAGGCTTAGGTCTGCCTGTCAAGGTTGTAATTTGTAATGCTGTTGTTGGCAGGCATTCCCTAATAAAGAAGTGCAAGGACACTATTTGCTACTCTCATTTGGATAGCTCAGCACAATTGCGAGTGGAGTGCATCCAGCAAGTTATTAATGAATGAACACAAACTTTGCCTTCAGTTTCCAGGAAGATTTTTAAATAATAACTTCCTTCACTGAAGTGAATGTAAAGTCTGTTGGCAGTTTTAGGAGACACTGCAGCTTCTTGGGGAAGGGTCCGATGATTTACTCTGCTTTGCTACTGCCTTGATATCATAAGAACAGATTACACACCTAAGAGAAAAATGGATCACTCAGAGCTGGAGAGGCACTTAGAAAGCACTTTTATTGCAGCAAATGGTCTTGATAAATAGCAGGAATTGTGCAGGATGTACAAAATTATATTCAGTTACCTGAGCACAAATGGGGAATACTTAGCTTGGCAGCAAATTGCAGCAAAAAACTGGAGAGGTGGCATCATGTGCCAGGGTCATGGTGAAGAGCTGTATGCCATTGCTTAGGAGGAAGTATCATTTTGGATGGGTTGATGGGACTCCTAAGAGGCCCAGATCTAGAAATACCCTAAAGCTTGTTATAGATCATTCAGTCACCAGCTGTTTTCTAAGCCTGAGGTAAGGACAGAAAGAAATTAGTTTAACTGGTAGCAAGAATCATAGAATGGTAGGGGTTGGAATGGATCTCTGGCGATTATAGAGTCTAACCCACCTGCCAGAGCAGGATCACCTAGGGCAGTCTCCAGAGAAGGAGACTCCACAACCTTTCTGCGCAGCTTGTTCAAGGGCTCCATCAACCTCACAGTAAAGAAGCTTTTCCTCATGTTGAGGTAGCACTTCCTGTGTTCCCCTTTGTGACCATTGCCCCTCGTCCTATCACAGGGCACCATTGAAAAGAGACTGGCACCTTCTACTTGACACCCACCCTGCAGGTATTTGTAAACATTAATAAGATCTCCTCTCAGTCTTCTGTTCTTTAAACAGCCCCAGGGCTGTCAGCTTTTCCTCATAAGAGAGATGTCCCAGTCCCTTAATCATCCTCACAGCCTCTGTTGGACTCTCTCTAGTATTACCTTGGCCCTCTTGAACTGGGGAAACCAGAACTGGACACAATACTCCAGATATGGTCTCACTAGGGCAGCGTAGAGAGGGAGGAGAACCTCTCTCAACCTGCTGGACATACTCTTTATGCACCCCAGGATACCACTGGCCTTCCTGGCCACAAGTGCACACTGCTGTTCCATGGATAGTCCACCAGGACTCCAAGGTCCTTCTCCATGGAGGTGCTTTCCAGCAGGTCAACCCCTAACCTATACTTGTGCATGGTGTTGTTCTTCTCCAGGTGTAGGACTCCACACTTATGCCTGTTGAACTTCATTAGGTTCCCTTTTGCCCAGCTCTCCCATCTGTCTGGATCTCACTGGATGGCAGCACAGCCTTCCATTGTGTCAGCCTCTCCTCCCAGTTTCATACCATCAGCAAACTTGCTGAGGGTGCACTCCACCCCTTCATCCAGGTCACTGCTGAAGATGTTGAATAAGACTGGACCCCTTACTGACTCCTGGGACCCAGTACTGACCCCTGGGAGAGAGAGAGATGGAAGCTGTGTATTAAGAAAAAAAGTCATCTAATAAGAATAGTGAAGCACGGTAAAATTCCTAAGGAAGAAGTCTGCAGAGGCAATGGGTAAATGTTTAAAAAAAAAAAAAAATAAAGGGAGGGGAATCAAGATTTTATGGAGGTTCTTTCAGCCTTTTCCTTATTCTATAACTACACAAGGTCTTCATGTGCTAGAGAGGACAGATAAGGCCTTGTAATATCCTTTAAAAAGTAGCAGTTGTGGCAGAGAGAGAGAGTACAATGTCAAGGAGAGTGACTTATGAATAGAAGTGAAATGTTGGGATAATTTGGAAGTAGATTAATGAAATGTGAAGCCTTTAATCTCCCAGCCACTAGTTTCAATTTAAATTGGGTCAGTGTATCTTAATTTATCTTCTAGTAGTAGGTATTCACTATGGTCAGATGACACATCGTGGAGATTTATACCAGAAAGGAGCTATGCAAATATTCCCCATCAGGTTGTGACTGACTTAAACCAGCTTCTGAATTCCAGAATGGGATTTGTGCCTCCTGGTCTCTCTGCCTGCATGTTAACACCTTCGCTGCCATTGCGTGCCCTGTGTGTCAGGGTGAGCTTTGCCTCTCAAGACATCAGTGTTTGAAGTGAATATTTAAACTGTATCTCAACCCCAGTACAAGAAATAGTAAGGCTGCTTTTGGTTTCGATACAAGAGTTCTCTCTTCTGTGTTATTTTGTTGAAGTACTAGATCTACACTATTTGATTTTACACTTTCTGTATTTTTTTTTGTGGCTTTCAGAGAGAGGAAAAACTCTAGTTCAGAAGAAACCCACCATGTATCCAGAATGGAAATCAACTTTTGACGCCCACATTTACGAAGGCCGGGTGATTCAGATTGTTCTTATGAAAGCAGCAGAAGAACCGTTATCTGAAGTGACTGTAGGTGTGTCGGTCCTGGCGGAGCGGTGCAAGAAAGGGAACGGCAAAGCAGAATTCTGGGTAAGGAAGAAGATTCATTCTTTAAACTTGCTGACCTCATTATGTTTCTTTCCAGCTGAATGGATGCCTTTTATGCCTTTTAAACTATGAGTGTTCAATCCCTTTAGCATGTGTGGCGGGGCATGTAAGACAATTATTTTGCAGCATTTTTTTAAGCAGATAATGTACAACCAAAGTTAAAGAAATTGACAATAAAATCGATGGCATCAGTGTTTGAAATAATGGTATCTATCACGAGTGCCTATTTTATAAAGCCTAGCAGTTTTTCTAGAAAATAGCAGATGTTTAAATTGCATCTGATCACTGTAATTCATTCAGAGGAAAAGCCAAGGCATTTCCACTAAATTTCTAATTTTAGCTATTTATTTTTACAATAAATTTTAGATGGCTTGCTGCTGCTATAACAGCAATCTTTTAATCCCCCTTTTTGTTATCCTGGTGTCTTTTTTGCCCCTGTGTCCCAAAAAGATTTTTGTACATGAAGTCAAGGGGTATGGTAAATGTGAGCAGGCCTCCTTAAAATCTCACACACAGTCTTGTATTCAAAGCCTTCCGGACTGGAGTGTTGCTGAACTTGCCCAGAACCCTACAGGAGAAGACCTTTTCATTGGGTGGGAAGCAAGATGAGCAGGTAGTAACAGATAGTTCCTGGTTATGTCAAATTTGATGAGCATCTCATTTCTCACTCAGTTGGCAATGCTGGCCTTTCCCTGTTACCTTCTGAAATCATACACCTCTTTTTCCACACTTGAACTGGAATTCTGAGACAAGCCATTATTCAGAAGAGTAGTTAAAACTAATCACATTTAATTGTAGCAATCAGTTTTATCCAATTCAGTGGTTTGAAATCCTCTGCCTATTATCTGTAGAACAGATGCCACATAGATGTCATCAGCATTAGACTTCCTCTGTAGAACTTCAGTCATGACTCGAACAGACCATCACACCCAGCAAAGAGATGTTTTCTTACTGTAGCACGTGAGGTTGTTTTTGTGTATGGAGTGACAGCCCGTCAGCAGTAGTCCTAACTGAGGTCTTTGCCTTCTCTAAGCTTCATTAGGCAAATGTTTCTGAGTGTCAGACATTGCCTTAAAGATGAAAGCTTAGCCATTGTCCCAGTAAGGTAAGGGGATCTGTGGGGATATGGTCACGGATGTATGTAATGTAATTATGGTGGGCTATTTTTTGGGTGGTTTTGTTTGTTGTTTGGTTTTTTTTCTTCTTTCCCTCCCGAGTTGTATTTACTGTCAAGCCAGGGGATACTTTGCTCTGTGCTGAAGTGAAGACTGAATCAAACTCTTTTGTGCTTAATAGCTTCTTACCTGTTATGACAGCAGCAATTTAAGAATTAGCGGCTACTTTCTGAGCACAGGAAATGACCTCAGCTATTGGCTTAAGAGGCATTTGGTTTTGCTGAATGTAGAATTTGCTGCAGAAACCATGTGTCATGTTTGAGGGGGAACAAAATATATTTTGATTATACAACTGTTTTTCTGCTTACAGGCAATAATATTTAATATCTCTATGAACATGTGAAGGATTGTAAGATCCCTTTCTTTTAAAACTAGATTCGTGTGCAAATTGAGTTTGCTAACAGTAAAACCAGAAGCCAACCAACTTCTTTGCAGAAATGGGAAAGGAACATGCAAAAAACAATGTGAACTATGTTTGCACTGAAATTTTGAGTAGATATCAAAGAAATGTAGCACGCTAGTAAAAGCAATAGAATAAATGCTGCAGCAGTGAGGTACAGAAGAGGGTTGTACTCTCATAGTTAATGAATATTATACTTTGATTCCTTAGAAAGAACTATTTAAATTCCTGAGAGTCTCAGTCAACTACATTCTTCACTGTTGGTATCTTTCCTTCCATAGCTTGACCTACAACCTCAGGGGAAGGTGCTGATGGCTGTGCAGTATTTTTTGGAAGATGCAGGTAATGACAACTGTTTATTTTCAGTCAGTTATGTAAAAATAAAACCTTTTTCACATTTCTTTTTGTAGAACAAAGGATGTAGCTCACAAAAATAAATCGCGTGGTATACTGAGTAGAATCTTGTGGTTCTATTAATTTGTTTTGTAGATTTTTCTCCCTTTTTTTTTTTTTTGGATTGTTTGGGTGGTTGCTGTTGTTGTTATTTGGAGTCATGGTGGCTGCATTTGTTCTGTTCTAAACCATAGATTCAATTAGGTTGAAAATGATCCTTGAGATCATCAAGTCCAACCACTTAAACCATGCCATGGCACCACATCGGCACATCTTTTAAATACCTCCTTTTAAAACCACCTCCCTGGGCAGCCTGTTGCACTGCTTAGCAAGCCTTTCAGTGAAGTTTTTCCTAACGTCCTAAGCTTCTCCTGGCACAACTTGAGGCCATTTCCTACCTTGTGCCTTTGTGCCCTGTATTGATGTTGCATTTAGCTAGTTTTGGGTCTTTAATATGTCTGTCCTCATGTTTTGATGTGATAGAAGAGATCCTATCAGTTCGTTTTTAGGGGCAAAGAGCTTAAATTTCTTGTTCCATCTTATGTGGGAAACTTCTTTTTTTGTAGATTGAGGAACTGGGTCTGAGTTTCTTTGGATTCAGACGCCATAGTCACCAATCATGGAAACTGATTGTAGCAGTGAGTGAATGGCTAAGCATTAAAATGCAGATCCTGTCAGTGTCCTGCCATATCAGTTTAAAAAGTGAACAACCTGTGTATCTCAGAAATCTAGACATGCTGGGAGGTAAGAGAAGATAGCTGATTATAAGAGGAGAAGCTTTAAGTACAGGAATAAAAGCAAATATTTTGGCAGGGATTTGTGTAACTGTGCAATCCTTTCCTAAAGGAAATGGTGTAAACTTCGTAACTTGCTTGGCTAGCTGGTTAAAACTTTCCCATACTAGAAGTCACAAACCCATTATTTCTTGGGAATTGAACTGCTCTGCCACGTTAGCTTATCATTCTTACACAGTTTAACGCTATGTCTTTGTAAATAATAGGTGGAAAGAGTTAAGCAGTAAGTTTTAAAGCACTGATGTTTGTTTCTTTTGCCCCAGGTATATACAGGGAACGTAGTTCTGCTCTCATAGAACAAGTTACTTGTGACACTACCATCCATTTTTGTACCATATGTACAATCTGTGTAGCAGTTACTAAAAGCAACTAAAGATAGTTACATACTATGTGACATTTTAGAGTTGACATTTTATCTTTGCAGTGGCATAAAAACAGTCTATACACTCATTATTTTAGTCTCCTTTGTGAAAACTTAAAGCAAAATTTCAAAAAATTCTTTGGCTCTAAAAAGCCAGAAAGGAAAAGCATTTCTCTGAAAATCAAGAGCTCTCGGTGCGTGCACCAGTGATATTCCAGTTAGCATTCAAACTGCTGTGAGCCATTATATTAGAAAGCCTTTGTCCTGGTCCTTGTCCTGGCTTTCCTGTAGAACAGTAGAAATGGCATAAGCGAAAATTTTACATTATTTGCTATTAGTAGGAAGGTGAAATACCTGTATGCTCTATTGCATTGCAATTCTTTTCATTGCCTTTGTTAGGGATTGCAGATGGTAGTTGAGGAAGCCTAAATACAAAGAGATCCGTAAGTCATGCAATCACCCTTTATTTGCCAAGTTAAGATTCACACGCTAACGCTCACGTTAGACCTTCTACTTTGTAACAATCTCCTATTACCTTTTTGGTAACCAAACCACAGATGCAGTGGAAACTCCCTCTCAAGACATTTATACATCTACAAAAGTCACTCAATCTGGTATTTGCAGCATTCCCATCAAACATCAAGACATTTTAACATACTAATCCTCAAAATTATAGCCCTCCCTCATGTCACTATCTGTATATTGCTACATAGGCAAACTGACTGATTTTTGGCTCATTATTATGCTGCTGTAAATGTTTTCTCTAGTTAAATTCAGAGTTACCAGTGTTAGAGCAGAGAACTTAGTACATTACAGGCATGTTTGTATTAACTTCCATTCTTCACATTGCTAAAACCCTGACTTAATAGTGGAAAGCTCAGAGACAGTTCACGTTCCTTTCTATGCACATAACATTTTGTTTTCTCTCTGATGCTCCCTTCTGTACAGAACTGTATGGTAGCTGTGTTTCTAAAACACTAAAAAAGGCTTGTTCTGAAACTGGTATTCAGCTGTTCCCTAGTTTATTTACAGGTATTGCTACCATGAATGTCTTTGATTTATAGGTGTTATCTTTTGTTTGAAAATCTCCATGCACATCGCAAAAGTGACTAACTTTTCCTTTGGCTCATTTACATACTGCAGCTGTTCTTTTTCAACTCTCCATTCTAAGTAGCAAACATTCCTCCATCTCTAGAAAAAACTGCTTTTCTCTGCCTCAATGGTAGGCAGCAGGATTGAGAAGCGTATTACTACTCCATTATCAGATTTATTATTAGAGAAAATTTTTTCATGGATTAAACTGCTATTAAAATTTGCTCCACAGTAGGCTACACTGAGACATTTCATTTGTATGTTCTTTTTGTAGCCTGGGGCCTGAGCAGTTAATTTAGGGTTATATATGAAAACTTTTCCTTGTCTTAGAGTTGTGTGTGTGTTGGTTTTTTTTTTTTTCTTTTTCTAGACCCTGTGGAAACAGGGACGGCAGAGCCCTGACTTAGAGCTGTCAAAGAACTTTTTTGTCTTCTGTCCTGTGATTTGAAAATAGGCTTGTGCAGGGAATTAAAAGGGTTTTTTTCCCTAGTGTGTGAAACATGAGAACTGCGTGTTAACCCCCATTTTCATTTCAGAGTATTGTTTTCTTCCTGCCCCTCCTCTTGTTGTAGTATTGAAACTAGGTTATAATTCTGTAAAGCAGCTTTAGTTCTAATAGGTGGGAGTTGCAGTACATTTAATGCTTTGCTTGATCTTTGTTTATTCAAATGTAGTTAATGACCTTACTGAGTATGAAAAACCAGGATCACCAAGGTGGCTTGCTGCACTGCTGAGGGTCTTGTACAGTGTTAGCAGCTTTGGAGGCTTTGGAAGTATGTTTGTGTCTTGGTTTTGAGTTCTGAATTGCTTTTTTGCTGACTACAGCCTCCTGGAGAAAGAGTTAGTGAATTGTTTCCTTAAAATGCTGTTAGCTGTATCTGAAGGTGAGTAATTAGCATGCGAACTTTTGATATCTCAAGTATCTGAATTCTGGGAGAGGAACATGAACAAGCAAGCTGCATATATTTTGAAAGTTTTTTTCTGTGTCTGTTGAGATGAGTGCTGGGGAAGCATGAGATTTTAGAATTTTTCCAAGGCATCTGTGAAAAAGAACAGGGTAAATAACAGATTTGCTATCACAGTCTGCATATTGTATGGATTTCAATTAAAATTTGAAGCAAGTTTCTCTACAGATGAAGTGTTTTGGGGATGGATTGTTGTGTTATTAGTAAGTAATTGTGATGAGGCCTGAAAAGCCAGACTTGTTTATAAACGTACACTTAAAGAAATTTTTTTTTTTAAAGTACTCTGTCCAGCTAAGCATGGGCTGTGTAGATGGTGTGAGCCGCTCTGCAGATGGTGTGAGCTCTACAAAGGCTGGTGTGTGGATGTGGGATTCTCTTTCTCCTGGATTGAAAGGCAGGGCTTGTTAAAACTCTGGTGTTTTGTTTTCGCACTTTTTTAAAAGACCAGTGACATCATTAATGCCTATAAAAGACCAGTTCAGTAGAGACATGCTGAAAGTAACCACAGCACCATCCACCTCAGTGTTCTGCTGAGTGTCAGTCAGAGCAGGGGCAGATGCTGTCTCAGAGACCAAGGCAGCACTTCATTCATTTATTTAGAGGAGTAGGCAACAAGTCCATGGTGGTCCAGTCTCTGTACAGAACAGGGCATAATGTACTTGTAATTTTTCTTACAGTAGACACACGTACTGTCTCAAGTGTTGGATTTGTACCTTTGCATCAGGGTGCTGCTGAGAGTTTGTAACACCAGGTTTGACCCCTCTTGCCAGAGCTTGTTTGTACTGTAACTGCTCGAGGCAGAGATAGGTAATTTGAGATTATGTGCCAGCTCTGAGGGCAAATAGGATTGACTTCTGCAATAGCAAATTATTGGTATTGCTACTTAAATGTCAGCAGTGTGAAGTACTGAGAACAGAGGAGATAGTTTTTAAGAAACAAAGAGATAAAGACATAGCAATATTAATACTCTGTCTGTAAATGAAACGTGCTGATCACAAACCCCCAAATGATTTAAACTAGCAAGTTCATGTCACAGAAATACAGACTTTTGGGAAACTTGTATTTCTGTAAAAGGTTTGTTGGGGTGTTTTTGTACAGATAATCTGTAAAGTAATCCTCACCAGGACCAGGTTAAAGAGCAGTTTTTCCTCTGAGACCGTTCATACCAAGGAATTCTTCTTTATAAGGAGCAAGCTTTCCTTTTTAATGATTGCTCTGTGAGATTAATATTTTTCTTGACCTGAAGGCACATTTAACTTTCAAACAAAGCTAAGTACAGGGCTGTAGAACAGCAGAAGGGGACACTGAACAGAAATGTTAGTCGACTTTGTAATTTATTATAAAGTTCCAGGCAAATCTCAACTTGAGCAGCCAGTTAGCTCAGAAAATATTTCGCCTGACCCTGCTTGAAGTCCTGGTTTTCAGTTTCTGACAGTAGCACTGTTGCTTTTCCGCTGTTCACAAACAGAACCCCGAAATGAGCAAGTTAAAAAGAAAAATAAACTCCGAAGATGGTAAATATTTTTCTATTATTTCATTTTAAAAATATGGTAAGATTATTCTGGAGCTTGTTTTCTTTTGTCCTTGAACTTTTGAGGTTCAATTGAGACAATTTGACATCTCACCTTGAGGTTTATTGTAGTTCAGCAGTCCGAGCAATATTGTTTTAGCAAATGTTTTCCTGGTTAAGGGTTGCATGTTATGGTAGTGGCTGTGAGGAGTGTGAAAAATTCAGAAGGACTGGTGCTGCAATTAACGAGTGTATACAGTGGTATGTTTACGGCACTCCCGGAGAACTGCACTGTCAATTCACAGGCACGCTTAATGGTTTCTTAATGAATATGCAGCATGGAGGAGTTCTGGGAGCTTTCGTCAGATCAACTGCAAGTTTTGAGAAGGGACCTTGAGACACATGAACAATGTGTCAGTGATAAATATTAACCACAATTCTCAATAGAGGAAATAGATTATGTTTAATGGTGTGTGGGGCATCCAAAGTGATTAATTTCAGGTCCAGGCCACAGAGGTGACCTGGATTCTAGTTGCTGATTCAGCTGGTTTGTGCATAACTGTTTCTGATGTTGTGCTGGCCTGGGACAAGCATTTCATCTGTGGAAGTCCTGGCTTCCTGGCTTGCTTGGAAAGGGAGGCAAAGGCTTTCCCTTTGTGTTTCTTCCTCCCCCACATCCTATTTCCACCCTGCATCAATACAGTTGTTGGGAAAGTTACTTCCTTGCAATTGTTAATTCTCTCTGCATTTTCAAAATCCAGCTTTTAGTCCGTGGTTGGCTGAACTTCATGAAACTTTACTGAAGCAATACACACTAAAGGTAATTCACACACTAAAGATAACTTGTTAAACACGCCCGTAGTATGTTGACATGAACTACACTGTCATTTCAGAGCCACCTTAGCTTCAGGTGCACTTGACTTGCAGCTGCTGTCCAAACCTCTCAGATTCTTCTGAAGCATACAAAAATGTTTTCAGATATCCTTTAATATATGTGTTGGTTTTGGCAAAGGTATTTAATAATGCAGCAGTTGTCAAGACTCTGTATTCTCACATGCAGATTTTGAAGTTCTGCTCTGCTCAAGGATGCACAGTTGAAATATGTTTAAGGAAAGTGATTTTTTTCCTTTTTTTTTTTTTTTCCCTTGCTTTGTACAAATGGATTAGTTTAGTAATTACCCTTTTAAAATATAGATGCCACTCTCACCTATTTTTGTTGTTTGATACCAGTGTTCCAGACAGGGAGGAAACACCACAGTTTCCCATATCCCATCAAGTTTTGTCAGAGACTTTAGCACACAGTATCAGCAATACTAAACTGCTGTAAGTATTTCATCGTGAGGAGAAGCAGTATCCTGTTCACCTGGTGAATCCTGTTAGTTCCTCACTTGGTTTGATTGTGTTACAGACTTCAGGGAGGCTTTTGTCCCTTAATCTTCTCCATCACAGATTATGTCCTCAGAATACATGCTATAAAGCAACACACCTTTCTTGCTGTTTCTGATTAAATCACCCTTATGAAGACACCCTTTTCATGCAGCAAACAGCATGAAGTATTACTGACTCTCAACAATGTTGTTTTCCTTGCACACACATTTCGGTGTGTGGTTTCCCTGAAGCATTTGAGGAACAATGGGTGAGGTCCACATATTTGCTCAGCAGGATTAAACAGAGTACTGTTTGCAGACTTCAACAAGCTGAAGTGCGGCAGCTGATGGGAGTTTTTGTTGGGTGAACTCAGTAGCCTGTTAGAACAGCAGAAATTAATCCTGTTCCTGGAGGGGAAGAGGTAATACAGTGCCAGGGTGTCATAGTGCATGTTGTGAGCCCTTTTCAGGGGAGGCAGGATGGGTTTTTCTCTGAATCAGATGGCCAGTTTCTCAGAACGGTGCATTAATACCTAGTGGCAAAACCCAGGGACTTTTTTTTTATCTTTCTTTTCACTAATATGCCTAATCTTTCCTTAATCTCTGAGTTGACATTGTCCTTTTTTTCTAAGGCAGTACATGCTGCTGCTGTTGGCTGTGACTGATAAATTAGTCCAGGACACTTGAAAAGGTATCAAATTATAGACTGTATTCCAGGTTCAGCGATCTGCTGGAATAGCAGTGGTGGCAGCCAGCTAATAAAAAGACAAAAACCAAGTGCAGCCAGCAGTAAGACAAACAGAGCTCCTGGATAACCTTGTGGTAAGCTCAGGCATTATGGTTACTGTGCCTTGGCAAAAGAAACAAATCTTTTTCTATCAGATAGAAAGCAAAGCTCCCGCTGATGTTGATAAAAAGCAGCAATGCAATGGAGCAAATAAAAACCAGTTGTATTTACAATGGGAAAAATGCTTTTCTGGCTTTTTCCTTACTCCACTGTTGTGGGAACTCCCACCCTGCAAACAATAATCTCCTGTTACCCTAAATTTTGCAGCACTTCCAACCTGTGAACCATGTCCCCATTTCTTCCAGATTGGGACCCAGGAGCTGCTGGCCAGAGCTGATGGGGTTAGCAGTGGATCAGCTCCTTGTTACTCATTCAAGCCTTTAGCTTCTGCTGGGTGGGACAGTCCCTCAAGAGCTCCTCTCTGTTGACAAGAAGGAGTTAAATCACCAGTTATGCAGTCTCTCTTGATACACCTTCATGGCGTTACCTCTGTTAAAAACTCCTCTATTATTTTCAAAATGTGTGAGTAAGACTATATAGCCTGAGTTGTGGCTCAAAGACTGAGATACAAAATACTCTTTTTTTTGTAAGAGAAGCTCAGAAGCCTCATAGGAAATGAGTAGAAATAACTATATGCTGTATTGTAGGACCTGTATGAGCCAGTCAGACTCAGAGCCTGTGAAGTTTTTTTGCTGTTTTAATTCTTGGCTAATACTGTATGTAACTTCTATGTGATACAGTGTCAGATGTTACAGTATATACTACAGCGTGTACTAACTGAACTTTCTCGAGAAGCAAATTGTTGTCATACGTTAAAGTACTAAACGTGTCTTCTTGTCTCCCCCTTAGACTGCAAACAGTCGATAAGGGAAGAGGAGGGGACAGTAACGATGAACAGGAGAGGAGCTATCAAGCAAGCCAAAATCCACTACATCAAAAATCATGAATTTATCGCTACCTTCTTTGGACAACCTACGTTTTGCTCTGTCTGCAAAGATTTTGTGTGGTAAGAAGGAAACACTAAGTTTCCCCCACCCCTAAGGGCCAAATAAGTGCAAAATTTGTTTCAGGTATATTGAGATGTAATGCGACATGTCAATTTACATGTGTTGAGAAATTGAAATTATATGTTTACTAAGAGCATGGTTCTACTCAGGAGCTATAGTTGTCTCTTTCACATTAAAAATTGGAACTTGGACATTTCTGCCACTGAAATAATGGGCAAAAATTCCATCAGCATCAAGTGAGATCTGGCCCATAACCAACAGCAGCTCTTTTGCAAAGGCATGAGATGGGTGGATCAGAGAAAATAATGCTCAGACTTTGAGATGTGAAGTGGCTGATAAAGACCCACAGAGAGCAAGAAGCTGGATACCATTCACAGTAAGGCCATTTGCATATTAAGTCAGATCAGGATTTCCCATATGATTGAAACCTTGTCTTTTCTGGGTTTCCCTCCTAATTTGCTGGTCTATCAAACCACTCCAGCTTATCTTCTGAACCGTGTTTTCCTAAGACACAGAGGGCTCTGAATAGCAGAATTTATTTAGGTGAGTTTATTAATTGGAACAAATACTCTGATAGACAAAGGATTGATTGGTTGATATGGTAAAAATAGAAAACCCCCACCTTTTATTCCAACAAAAGTATGTTTATTTTTCCTTATCATTTGTTTTTCAGGGGACTCAACAAGCAGGGATACAAATGTAGGCGTAAGTTGATTTTTTGCCTTTTTCTTGTACTATTTTCCACATGAATCAGTAGATCATTTAACAGTTACTGTTGAAAAATCTTCTGTAAACAGTATGGCACACGGTGCATCATCACCATAGGTAGTAGTACATGTTCAACATCAGTTCTGCACGGTGACTTAAGGCTCTCTGCTTAGGATTCCTACCTGAGGTTTTAATATCAAGATTTAAACTTAGCTATTCTTCTCATAAGTGTGTAATGCTGTGGAAAAGCTGCATTCATTTATGACAGCAGTTTTTGTGACACCTTTTCTAAAATAAATTACAGCTGTTGAGGGGTTTTACAGCTCATTTGAAAAGCCCTTTTGACTTAGCATAGATTTCCAAGCATTACTCCAGACAGTGGGGAAGATATCAAAGGGTAAAACTCAAAAAGCACAATATTGTCCTTTTGTTATCAAATGCTGAGAAACGCGAATACCTCATCCCACGTATTTATTATCTGAAGGAATCCTTTTTTTTCTTGTGCATGTCTTGAAGAATGCAATGCTGCTATTCATAAGAAATGCATTGATAAAATCATTGGGAGGTGTACTGGTACTGCAGCCAACAGCAGGGACACAATGGTAAGATCTGGAACTATTTATTTAGACTGTAATTATGTAATTAAACACTCCTTAACTAACAAAACCTTGTGTGAAGCAGCCAAGTCCGTGTGGGAGGTGCTTGGCTGTACAACCCAAGTTACTGTCTTCTCTTGAAGGCTGTACCTAACGTGTAGTGGATGAAACTTTTAAGCAAGAAAAGTAGTTAAAAGGGGTAGTCAAGACAAAACTGCTGTAGCTTTGTAGCATTCAAACTGTCTTCTGTAAGAAGCTGGTGCTGTTTTGCATCCAGTGCCTCACTCCTCTCCTGCCCTCAGTTTCAGAAGGAACGTTTTAACATTGACATGCCTCATCGCTTCAAAGTTTACAACTACATGAGCCCTACCTTCTGTGACCACTGCGGCAGCCTGCTCTGGGGGCTGGTCAAACAAGGACTCAAATGTGAAGGTACAGGGTAGGAGGGAGGGCAGCTGGGACCTCTCCTTGCCATTCCCGTGTTCCACCTCTGTGTTTCTATATGGGTGGTCCATAGAATGGAATTCATCTCATCCATGCATGCTTGAAAAAGCTTTTGTACTAGAGAGAGACAAACAGGCACTTGGCTCATGTGACAGCTCCGCCAAGGTGAGCCTCTTGTGCTGTCAGAAAAGATGCTGTGGAAGTGTCACCTTGAGTATAATCAAAATTATTCCTTTGGGAAGAGCTGAAATTTGGTGAGTCTGACTCAAGGTAGCACCTAGAAGTGTATTGAAAGCATTTGCTGTAAATACCATTTTTATAATTCTCCCACAAAAAGGCAAGATGATCTTTATTGTAACAGATGTTGAGAATAAAGTAACGATGATTGAGGTTTTTTTCCTTTTGAACAATTGTTGTAGCTTGCCCCGAGTTAAAACATTTAAACTGCAATTTTATTAAAAATGACAGATCCACATCCAGCCTGGCCTTATAACGAGGTTTCTGAAACGCGCAGAGAAACGTCACTTTTTGTTGTAATACCAGACGGTATTTTCCTGATGCCTATATAACCATCCTTACATTTCTTTTAGAATGTGGGATGAACGTTCACCATAAATGCCAGAAGAAGGTGGCAAACTTATGTGGAATAAACCAGAAGTTGCTAGCTGAAGCTCTAACTCAAGTTAGCCAGGTATGCTTTATTGCCATTTGTCAGGTAATTATTTGTTTTCAGAGCATTTAGGGGTTTCTACTTCATCTTTCTGTAGCACTTCTATGGGGAACTGAGCTTGTAACAGAGGAAATGCAAACACCTTTCTCTTTTTAATTTGACCCGTTAAGAAACTAAGAAAGATGTCAATGGCCTTAAGCTGAAACCTGGGGGTGAAAAAATCTCACATAACAAAGAATTTTTACAAAGTTGTGTGATTTCTTGACATCTGTTCTGGGGTGCTGAAGTTCTTCTCTCCCTTCCTGTTTAATTGTTTAAACAATGGTATCACAATGCTGAAGTCTGTTTTTTCCATGCTTCAACTTTAGAATTCCAGTTGAATGCCAAAATTAAATAAGGAGAAATACACCAGATATTCTGAATTTTTATTAATCAGATATATATACAAGGAAAACGCCTCTGGAATTACCACTGGCCCCATAGTTTACGTTGTTCATCTCCTGCTGCAGTATGGCTGCAAATAAAGATCGAGACTCAAGCTCTGAAACAAAACAGGAACATATATCACAAAAGCCAACAGTATTTCCTCCGAGCTGAGTGTTCCCAAGCTTCATGGCATATTTATTCTGAAAACAGTAAGAGCTGTTGCACCAGCTCTTTCACAACATGGAAAAGCTCAATCTTTTCATTACTAAAATTTGACCCCAGGGAATCTTCCATGCAGAAAATGTGTTTCCCCATGCTAAAGATGGATGGCACACATGGACTATGACTTCAGCATGTCTGGTATGACAGTGATTCCCATCTCCTCTTTCACCTGAACATATGGCCAAGGGGACAATTCCGCACAGTTTAAATTCCGCCCGCGGTGGATTCAAACCTTTATACCTTTAATAATTTTGCAACAAACACCACAAACTGTTCAGGAGTTTCAACGACTATTTTCTTTCAGTGAAAGAAAAATCGGCTGATCTGAAGCTGTAGCTAAAGGAACCAGTCTTCTTGAGAAGAAATTATGTACTAGGAGTTAATAATAAATAAGAAAAGTTTATACTGCCATCATATTACATTTAGCAGCTATTGTTATAAGGATTTCTAAAGTAATTATGCAAATATAACTTCAAATGTTCCCATTCTTCTCAGAAATCTACACGAAGGTCTGATTCTGGATCTGTAGAAAGCGTTGGTATTTATCAAGATTTTGATAAGAAACCCAGAGCTCCAGGAGGAGATAGAACAGGTGAGAAAAACTACAATCTTTTAGTTAGCCATTTACCTACCAGCCTACACAAGCTAACAATTTAAGTATTTATTCATTCTTGTCTTACATTAGACATTTTTTTTTTGTAAGAAGCACTGTTAAAAAAGCCTGTATTTCTTTCACCTTCTTCTGGTCACACAAATTGCGCACACAGCTTTTGACGACTACCTGTAGTTTGTAGTCCATGAGCATGGAGCATACCCACCTTTCTGCAAAGTATTTGCTCTACTCACTGCAGCGCCGTCCCCCACAATGGAACTGGAGGGTGCCTCCCCTCACTAACCAGGCGTGTGCATACAGCACATTTCCCTCCTTCCTGTAACTGAAATGTCATGCATGTTGTTAATTACCTTGATTTGTTCACAAACCATTATAAACCAGTGACAAACCCTGACTATTTTAGCATGTAAGTAGCTAAAATACTACTGGAGATTGAATGACTGAAATAGTTTTAGGTTATGAAGTAGTTTTTGAAATAGTTTTACCTGGAATCCTATCTCTACAGGTTCAGAGTAAGGGTTTGTACTTATTGTAGAATCTTTAGGGTTGGAAAGGACCTCTAGGATCATCGAGTTCAACCTTCATCCTAACATCTGTCTATCCACTAGACCATAGCCTCGAGTGCTATGTCCACTCGTTTTTTAAACACCTCCAAGGATGGTGACTCCACCACCTCCCTGGGGGCAGCCTGTTCCAGTGCCTAGCCACTCTCTCAGTGAAGAATTTCTTCCTAATATCCAATCTAAACCTCCCCTGATGCAACTTGAGGCCATTTCCTCTCGTTTTGTCATTAGTAATTTGGCAAGTTCCTCTGCCAGCTCCCTCAGCACCCTCAGGTGGATCTCACCTGGCCCAATAGGCTTGGGGGTGTTCAGTTGGTTTGGCAGGTCTTTCACTATTTCCTGGATTGTGAGGGGATTATTCTGATCTCCATCCCTATCTTCCAGCTCAGGGAATTGAATACCATGAGGATAACTGGCTCTTACTGTTGCTAAAGCAATAGTATTGTATCCAACATTGTATAAGCGTTATTTTCATAGCTGCTATGCTAGGATAATTTATGCAAAAATAAATGCAACAGTAGAAGTAACTTTTTACCAGATGGAAATCAGCAGGGTCAGCAAGAAAAAAAAAAAAAAAGAAGCAGTTTTGGAGAGGTAAAGGATTTTATGTATTCATCCATGCACTGAAGTATTTCTGCTGAAATGCCCAATAGGAAAATCATTTTGATACTACTTAACCATACTTGTTCAAAGGGGAAAAAAGCCTCTTGCAAAAGTGATTTAGTTTAATACTAAGGAAGAGCGCAGCCACTGTGATTCCTTCCTGGGTTACCACAGAAGCTGAGCAGCTTGTGAGGCACACATAGTATCATCAGCATCTTGTTAGTCAGCCAGCAGATCTATGCAGCAGAGAAAAAGAAGTACGGTTAATAATTTTAGAAAATAAGCAGGATTACCCTGTATGATCATGCTTCTTAGCCAGCACTAGGCATAAATCAGATCTTCTGGCCTCTCTGCTTAGAATGAGGGACTAGCCTGTTCTGTTAACAGAACAACAATAATTTGTTTACAAGGAGTACCCGTAAAGTCTCTCTTTCTTCAAATTATGCTCTGTATCTTAGTCACAGGGGAAGGGTAGGGCTTTTGATTTTTATAATGCCCAAATATTGCTTAAACCCAGCATCAAGAGACAATCACAGATTCAATTCAAATCCAACACTGTCAAGTATACTCACATAATTTGAAAGTTGTTATAGAGAGGAGTAGACCCTTATGTTTAGATTCGCCAGTATTTCAGCAGCAGATGCACTAAACTGGCATGTCAGTGCTTAATTCTTAGTGGGGTATCCAAGTCAGGTGTTACTTCTGTATATACTGAACATTAAACCTCCTGTTTCTGTTAGCAGATAGCAGTGAATATGATAAACTCTGGGAGGGAAGCACAGCCAAGACGGCATCACGAATTGCAAGCAGGAGGAAATTCAACATAGACAGCTTTGTCTTCCATAAAGTACTAGGGAAAGGAAGTTTTGGAAAGGTACGTAACAAACCTACAGAGCTTAAGGTGACGTGAAACTACAGCACTAATGAAGGACCAGGCTTTACATGTCTTCTGTTTATACGCTCACGAGGCAATGACAGAAATCTAACCAGCCTAGAAGCTGCTGTGCCTCTATTACATGGTCCTTGAGCCCCGTCTCCTTATTTCTATGCCCAGCAACTTCACCTTCCCCAATCTTGCTCCTCTTTCCTGCTATAAATACCTTTGACTTTCCCTTACTGATGCCATCAGCAACAATCTTTCCAACGACATGCTGTATTTGCAAATAAGTCTTACGGTTTTTGTAGGTTCTGCTTGCTGAGCTGAAAGGGAAGAATGAATTCTTTGCTATCAAAGCTCTGAAAAAAGATGTGGTGCTAATTGACGATGATGTGGAATGTACCATGGTGGAGAAGCGGGTCCTCGCACTTGCCTGGGAAAATCCATTTCTCACACATCTTTACTGCACGTTCCAGACAAAGGTAAGAAAAAGCCCAATGGCAACGGCAGCAGAATAGGATGGAGCCTTTTAATGAATGCTATTACCAGCAGTCAAGTGGAAGTAACTTAGTGATGCAAGAATTACACTTCCTTTTCTTGTGCTCTGTGGAAAGTATATATGAGTATGTCCTCTACAAAGTTAATGAGAACAGAATGAGATCAGAAAAACATCTATGCAGTCTGGAACAAGAGGCAGTTTAATTTAAATCCTTTACTTTTCCTGTCACTGAGAGTAAAGCTAAAAGATGACTGTCACAGTTAGAAGTATTTAAATGTACTTTTTTCTTAAGTCTAGAATTCCCTGGAACACAAGATTTAGCTTTACAATACAAGACTAGGCTACTCAAATCTGTAGGAGCCTCAGGGATTCTTAGAGATGCACAAAATAGAGAAAGGAGGAGAGAAAGGTGTCTGCTCAGTCCTCAGGAACCACATCACTACTTTGTACATGGTTGCAATAGCATAATTTTTCCATTCTCTGGTTATTTGCAAACAGGATCATTTGTTCTTTGTTATGGAGTTCCTGAATGGGGGAGACTTGATGTTCCACATACAAGACAAGGGGCGTTTTGATCTCTACAGAGCAACGTAAGTCCACAACCCTCAGTCCCTAATATCTCCATGAATGACTTCAGTCTCTGTGGTTTTACTGCTTCTAGTTCTGCACCACTTACCTGCAGAGTCTTTCACTCTAGTTCAGCGGCTGACGATTGAAAAGGTATTTCTAGGCGCTGGTTTAATACAATGAAGCTCACTTAATGATGTGCAGAGTTAGCAGTGTGATACTTTATGGGATGCTTGTACCTAGAGATGAGAAGTAACTGCAACATGAGCCAGGAGTGAGAAGAAAAAGGTACAGCTTCAGTGTCCTTTAGGATGGTCTTGACAGTGTTTGGATAGAAAATACGGAAAATAGCATAAGGAAAAAAATCCAACACCAATATTACTAGCATTGCTAAGTTGCCATGATAGTACAGAGGGATAACCTGCACCTTCCACAAAATACACATAAAATGGGTAAGCACTTCAATTAGCAAGTGCAATTGCATCAGTCACCTGTGGCTTAAAGATCACTGGAGCTGAAGACTTAACAGATATAAAAAAACCCATGGTTATTATTCTTTCCTTACCTATCATTATGTTTTAGGTTAGTTTCTACCTCTCTGGCCCAAAAGCATGAGGGTTTTAATTTTATCATTGAATGGCTACATGCAAGACATGAAAAGTAACAGTGCAGGGTAGTGGATCTACCACTAAGCACCAGTTCTATTGTACAACCAGACTGGAAAATTACTTGTGTAAGTGCAGGCCGTGCTAGAGAACACTGACTGGATGGGAGCAGATCGAGGGGTCTGGCATAAGTAGTGGCTGGTAGCACCCAGCTTTACAGGTCAGGGCAAGCTCCCTTCCCCCTCTCCCCAGCAAAAATCTGGAAAGCCCCTCCAGCTTACCTGCATTTCAGCAAATATCTGTGCACCTGGCAGCCTCTCCTGGCACCATCTGCTCTGAAGTTTTGGGACAATATTCATTCTGCTATACAGAAGTGGAAATAGTTTTGAATTTGTTCAATAATAAAAAAAAAGGTTTGTTAAAAACTTTGGGGGTGGGGAGAAACATTCTTTTAGCATTTTCCTTCATGTCCTGTGGAATATCACCACCTTTTTGGAGGAGAATGACCCTGAAGTGATGCTACTTTTCCATCTGCTGGGGCTGGGCAGGTGCAGAGGGGGAGACAGGTGAGGTCCATTTGTAACTCAGGCACTAGTGCTCAGTCCCTCCTAAAGCAACCCTGTGAGTACTGAGCTCTCAGCAGCCACCTTTTAGTACACATCACTAAAAACATACAAAGGCTACTGAAGAGTAGAAAAAAGCCAGTGTTCCCTCATGGAGGTGGAATGAAACATTAAGGCAAGCTGCTGTCATGTCCCCTCTCTGCTGTTTGGCATTAGATACTACAGGTGTGTGGTGAAGGGATTCCCCTACAGACCACAGCATCCAGCTCTATACATACAGGTACATTAGTGTTTTAAAAAAGTGTACAGTACATCTCACTCCACAAAGAGATGCATATGGCAGCTCTTTTGGACAGCTGCACTGCCTATGTTTTAACTGAACAAGACAGATTAAAAGGTGTTTTGGTCTTTTCAGGTTTTATGGAGCTGAAATTTTATGTGGGCTACAGTTTCTTCACAGCAAAGGCATTATTTATAGGTGAGTACCAACTAGCTCCAATGTGGGACCTGTGACTTGTCTTAGCACTTCATGCATCTTTGAGTCTCTGATTGATAGAAGAAGCAAAAGCTGCCTGTCAGAGATCTGTTGTTATTCCAAGGGCATTACCTGAGCTGAACTTTTATCCGTGTGTCTTTTCCTTGGCAGCCAAGATGATAGAATGTTATTTATCCTACACAAAAGCACTTTTGTTTCAGTTAGTTTTAAACACTACCTTCAAATCATGAGTCTGTTTCAGTTGGAGATGAGGGAGAGGGTCCTTGAGGCTGTAAATTCCAACCAGCCTTGTGAAAACCCCTGAGATGAAAGTCATCCACTCTTGCCTTCCATGTCAAACAGCAGTATTGATGCTTCTGTCTCACCAGGTTGAAACATCAGGGGTCAGATCCTGATCAGCTACTGCTTACTGTAAATACCCACACTGCAGGAGAGCAGAAGGGTTGGGTTTTTTAAGGTAGTTTTTCTCTCACTTTCCTCTCTTCGGCATTTTCACCCCACCCCAAGCTCTAAAGCACCGTTTGGTGCCTACTGCTCAGGCAGCTCTTACCTCTGTAACAGGTATGAAGGGCAACAGCTGCACGCTTAAGAGCAAGATACACAAGGTAACTTACGTAAATGTGCCCCCAGACATCTGGTATTGTTCATCTCCCTTTACAGAAGCAGGAAAAATCCGTTGGAGCATCCATCCTTTAAAGCAGTTAGTTTTCTGAAGTTAGAGACTAGTATTTCACAGAAAGTGTTTGTCAAGAGGATGAACACTACAGGAGACCTCCTTGGTGAAGAAGGATGATTCTTACAAGCCTTCCTGCCTCTCAGAGAACATGGCCCAGGGAGGTACTTAATGTACCTCAATGTATTCCCCCTGCCTCCTGCAGGTTTTTATACAGGAAAGGATCAAACTCCAGGTTATGTTGTCATCAACATGAAATCCTTCAATCCCAGATTTTCTAAAGCTGTTAATTTCACAACATTAAATTAGAAAGTTTCTGGAGGGAGACTGAAGTTATTTTCAGAGAAACCAAAGGTCCTGTTTTCTCCTCTGTCTCATAGGGAATGTATATAACCACAGAACTTGACTGGAGCAGTTCTAGGTAGGCATTGCATTGCAAGTAAGTGCACATCCATACAAAAGGTTTTAGAACTTCCTGTAGCTAGGTAAGTGCAGTCCCCATCTCAAAATACATTCAGTTTACTTAGGTGAACAGCAGCTGACATCTAAACGTGGAAGGATTTATGGGGTGCTGCATTAGATCAGGGATTCTTGGTTTGAGCTGCAGCTCACTGTCTGAGCATGGAAGTAGCTGACACTAGGAACTTCAGTTACCAAGGAGAAAAGACTGTCCTGTTCTCATATAAAATTATCTGCTCTATTCAAGTCTTTCTTGGTAAGCAGAAGGGCTGTTCAGTTCCTCTTCAGCCCACCCTCCTTGGTATGTGCTTTTGCAGCCAGACGGACAAAAAAAAATGCATCACAGTTAAAGGGAGGGAAAGTAGCTTTTGGAAAGTGCTGTAAAAAACCCCTTGATTGAATAGTGTTGTTCTGAAAAAAGACATGAATAGGACACGTCACAGACTATGGCTACAATACCTGAACCCCTCCTTGGGACATAACTAAGAACAAGTCAGAGGTAGTGTGAAAAGCTGGGCAGGGCTCAAACATTCATGCTCCTGCCAAAGGCTCTAAAGATCCAACAATTCCTTTTTTGAGCTGGGGAGTTAGGGTCAGCTGGGTCAGCTGGTGGGGCAGTAACATACCTTCCAGAAGCAACACAAACACTGGGTGTGCTTTTGGATCCAAAAGCAAACGTTGAGGTCACGCACTGTACATACACGTCAGCCTCTTACTCTGAGAGGAGACAAATCTTCCCTTCTCACTGCCACCTCCAAAGTACAAAATACTATTCAGTACGTGTTGTGTTGATGGATGATAACTTTCTGGAAAAGCCTCTTCGTATGATGTAGGATAGGTGTTTATCAGTGAAAAACCTGCATGCACCCGAGTATGAAAATGACTCATTTGTCCTTATAAATGTAACTTTTTTTTTAAAACCGTTTTTGCAGAGACCTAAAACTGGACAATGTGATGCTTGATAAAGAAGGCCACATCAAAATAGCTGATTTTGGAATGTGCAAAGAAAATGTTGTTGGCGAGAACAAGGCGAGCACTTTCTGTGGGACCCCAGACTACATCGCTCCTGAGGTCAGTGTGTCACTGCCATGTACGGCAGGAACAGATTTAATACACTGGTGTTGAAATGGCTCTGTCAGCCCTGGGTAGGCTAATGGTTCAGAAATGTAAAAGTCTAATTAGCAAAAAAAAACCCCACCTTCTCTAGAGAATGTATTTAAGATTTGTAAATATTCTATAGCTGCAAGTTTAAAACCCCATGCTTTTGAAATGTTAAGAAGTTCAGGTTTTGAACAGCTTGTTTTCCCTCCTGCCTTTACAGCCAGCAGGCACACGAGGCTCTTGAGAACTGAATGTGTGTGCGCTGCAGATGGCCAACAGAGTCATGCCCGTGCGAACGACCAGAATTGAAAGCAAAAGCTAAGGGGAAAAATTCCCTGAGTTATTTGTTTGGGGTTTGTTTTTAAATCTTATTTGAAAATTAGTCCAAACAAGGTGGTTAGCTGGTGAAGTTATAAATGATGTCAAAGTCTATTTGATAGTAAGCCCCTTTTCATTGCTACTAGCTTCTCCTTTTATCTTGTAAAGAAACTAGACAAAATGTTTTCTAGGGATATATGGTTATTTAATGACAGCACTAAGCTGTCCATGTTTCCACAAGCAGCAGCTAAGGATGATACTACAGCTATGCAGCAGTGTCAACAATTTGTCAAATAGCTGGATCAAAAAAACCTAGTTATTAACGATTCTCTCTTAAAATTCCTCTTCTGATTTTGGTATATATTGCTGCTTTTTACTAATTCCTTGTAATTCTTCTATGGAAGTAGATCCTGCAAGGTTTGCGGTACACGTTCTCTGTGGACTGGTGGTCATTTGGGGTCCTGCTGTACGAGATGCTTATTGGACAATCCCCTTTCCATGGGGATGATGAAGATGAATTGTTTGAGTCAATCCGAGTGGACACCCCTCATTACCCGCGCTGGATTACCAAGGAATCGAAAGATCTATTAGAAAAGGTAGGACTGATGATCGATGAGTGGGTCATGGAACTGTACTTGTCCAGGGAGGAACAAATCTAGGCTTTTAAAAGGAGCTGTTCATCAGCAAACAAATTACTTTTACATCAGGAAAGCCAGGTCAGATCAATTACTAATGCTCTGCTTACTGTTAGTTACATGTGTTCTTTTAGCAGTATGCCCATTATTCTTCCACTGCCACCTACCTTTTGAGTAGATGTCAGACTTTACTGCACATCTTCTCTTGCAGCTATTTGAAAGGGATCCAACGAGACGACTGGGGGTCACTGGGAATATCAGAGACCATCCTTTCTTCAAAACCATCAACTGGGCGGCACTGGAGAAGAGAGAGGTGGACCCTCCTTTCAGGCCGAAAGTGGTACATGGGTTATTCTTTGTTCTGTATCAGTGTTGAAAATGTCAGCTGAGGGGCAAGGGGCCATTTCTCTAACTTGTCTAAACTATCCTACTGCAAGTTTTTCCTCATGTTTTATAAATGAGATACTTAGGTACCTCAAACCACATTGTTCTTGGGTGGTTTAGTTATAAAAAGGTGCACTAGAGTCCTCTGCTCTGAAATCTTCCTATTAAGGCTGTCTTCCTATACTCTCTCAAAATGCTTCTTTACTGAAGGAAATCGGCTAATAATTCTGATATCCGTTCTCCTCGATGGTAGAAATGTTGATAGTTTCTTGCATTTCTGTCTTCTCTCATGCCACATGGGAGGAGGAACAGTAACTTGAGGCTATTTGGCAACTGCCTGCAGACATTCTGTACAAGCAGCAACTCTGTGCTGCTTCAGACTCACCTGAGACTCTCTAAGTGGCCAGAAAGATGCATTCACTGGACTACTGAACTTAGGACTATTTTAACATATATGCTTGATGTAACCTGAAAAAACATGCAAAGAACAGACCATGTGTAACATAGAGTCTGTATCCCTAGGGGATACTGCTGCTTCATCTCACCTGGTTAAATATGCAAACCAGTTTTGCTCCACACCATTACTAGTGCAGGTAAATGATCTGGTGATGGCAGCGTCTCTCTAAAATGTACATATGTACTCTATGGAGGAGAACTCACCCTTGATGGAGAGATGTCCCGCTCAAGAACAGGCAGCTTCATGTTGCATGTTGCCACAGAAGTGGGAACTCTGGAAATGTAAGGACCCTATAAACAGTAACCTTGGGAGGTTCAGAGTGTGAAACATAGCTTTAGTCGTGAATTTTTAGAAACCATACACAAACATAATATCCGGACACAAAGCAGCTGCAACAGAGCACCGTTGTTGGGTTTTTCTCTGAACACATACAGGCTAAAATGCTTTCAGGAATTTAAAAATTTTGTTTAATGGCAAGAAATGTTGGACTTAAACGTAAGAGCTGCATTGCTTTTGTCAATAGAGAATCTTTGGGTAATTCTGATCATCATCACAAACCCAGGTGGTTCTTCTCCAACGTAAGCTGATGCTATTTGTTTTCAACTGACAAGAAGCAGTTGCCCGGTGTTGTTAAAATAGGCAAAAAGGAGATTTTTGTCTAAGGGGAAGGGAGGAGGGAAGGAGCTCAAGAAACAACTTCCTAGCCTTTCATATTTAAACAATTTGTTCTGGAAGAAATTACAAACTTTGTCTCAAACTACCTTTCCTCTCTGTTTAACACAGAAGTCAGCAAGTGACTACAACAACTTCGACAGAGAGTTTCTGAGCGAGAAACCAAAGTTGTCGTACAGTGACAAAAACCTGATCGAGTCCATGGATCAGTCTGCGTTTGATGGATTTTCTTTTATTAACCCTAAATTTGAGCAGATCTTAGACAAGTAAGTCGCTAAGCAGAGTCGGACTCTGAAGAAGGATTAAACCTGAGAAACTGAGAACTCCCAAGCATTACACATTCCAACAGTGCTGTCAATACTTCAGAATAATACACAGTAGTGTGATTAATTATGTCCAGCTGCTGATTTATTGGCAGTGTTCTTTATGCATGGTTGGGTTTAAGGTATGAATCATGTGCATTATTTTCTCTATTTGGGAAAATGTAAATTCTGTTCGGTACTTGAATGTAGTTATGTGATATATATACGCTGTATATTTTGCTCGAGAGAAGACACTGGGGAACAGATGTCTTTTTAGAAAGTGTTTGAGCCCTTGGTTCTTTTATTTGTCTTCAATTAAAAGAAAGTTAAGATTTAACTTTCATTCATGGCTTTAATTTTTTTTTCCCTAGAAATATGGAATTGAAATCCAGTTATCTTTGAACTGCAGTAAAAAGTGAATAATTTTTAAGTCCTGATTGTTTACAAAAATAACACAAATATTTTAGGAGAATTAGGCAAAAGTAGAGATTCATAGTGTTAAACTCGCTCTCATGGGAAACAACCTGATGCTGCTCGTACTACTTTTTCAAAGAGTCTGTCTCTCACTCGGCACAGTCAGTGCCAAGCAGAGTTGGCATGCTAAATATCTATTCTGATGCAGTATAAGCATAGGACAGCGAGGTCCAAGTGTCCCCCAGCAGCCCCAGCATGCTGCCTGGTAAGAACAGTTTCTGCTGTTAAATGCCACTTCCTGTTAACAGAAATATGCAGCATAATTGCAGCAGCAGCAGCTTACCAGGAGAAAATCATCAGGTAATGACTGCATAGAGCCTTAGTACCACTTGCCCGTCTGCCAAAGAGGAAACATCTGCACAGGCAAGCACAAAATCTTTCTTCCAATATTATTTGCTTGTTTTTAAGCAACTGTGGCTCCTTCTACTTGCTGTAAAAGGCACCAAAAAAAATATATATATACTGCTTTGTTGCAATCCTGACTTCTGATTTTTGATTTTTAACCATTAATAACAAAGAAAAACTAATGTAATTACTGCAAACCTCTCTCCAAAACCCTCCTCGGCTCGTAAAATACAAAAATGAAGCAAGTTCCCTTGCTTCTCACAAGCTTTCTAGATCTGTTTAACACTACTGCAAATTAATTCATTTTCTCAAGCACCGAGCAGGCTGAAAAATATTGTACTGGTATCACTTTGTCCAACAGTTACATGATGTTAGAGACCTTAGGAGCATCTACAGCTATCCTGGGTAGTTTCAGACTGTTAATCCCGCTGAAATAGCAGGAGGAAGCTATCCCCCATCCCCTCAATAAGGCCTTCTATAGACTAAAAAAATACAGTGCACTCTTTGTTTTTCTTCTGAAGAACAGCTCCAGCTTATTGCTATAATTCAAGTAATGCCAGCAAGACTTGGATGTCATTTAAGTGTTCAGTGCCTAGAGGCTGGAATAGTTAGAACAGAGTTGGCATTTTCAGATGGCATTTGCCTATTTACCACCGCACACAAACCCCTGTCGGAGAGGGAACAAACACTACGCTGCGAGTTGCTGCCAGGGAAAGCAGCAAACTTGGTTTTTTTCCCCTTACAGTAACCTGCTCGGTCATTTCTGCTTTGCCATTTCTTGCTAGAAGGCAATTCTGTTTTAAAACATGAGTGCTGGAGGCTTCTACCCAAGCAGAGAGTTAAAGGTGGTTGCCAGGAGCATTTGGCTTCTAACAGATTACAAATAGTAGCTGTTGCCTGTGGGAATATTTCCTCACTGCTCTTACCTGCTTCACCCTGGAGTATTGGCTGCCAAATCAGCTCAGGAGGGACCCTGGTCTTCGCACAGCAATTCTTTCAGCTGGGATTCGACTGACTGACCTCGAGCATCTCCTGCCACAAGCGCATCTTTCGTCAGCCTGAGGGCACTCGTGATACACCTGGACAGAGATGCTTTCCTCCGCAGCTCAGTTACGATGTTGTTCCTCCTCCAGCTCAGCACTGCGCTGTTCAGCCATGAGCATTCTGTTAACTGCAGGGAACTGCCCTGCCACCGATGTGAGCTCATTACAGCAGCCAGAAATAAAAGCTCCACAGGTCACACAGCTTCAGAGACCTCCTCCAATGAGCACTCCATACCTGAGGGCTGTTAACCGATGGGTTCACTCAAGCATCACCATCCGGGCCGTGCTCACACTACAGGGAGAGGAAGGTATTAAAGAATTCTGTCCAGAAAGCACTTTAAAAGCTCCAAAACAAACAGAAAAATTACCTACCCCACAAAGAAATACATGGGAGAGTTAAAAACAATGAAAACACTCCTTCCACCTAGCACAGAAGATACAAGTAGTTACCACCCAAGAGTATACGGTGACCAACAAGACATGGAAATTTTAGTACATAATTCTGAACCACAAATCTGGTCCTTATCCTTCAGAAGGACAAGCACCCCTGCAAATCTAATGCCATCTACCTCCCCTGTACGGGCCGATTTGCACTAGAAGGCAGCAGTTTTTTGAAGCATTTGGAAGTCCATCTAAGAACAGTGTTAGCTTTGAGAGCGTGGATCAGATGTTAAAACAACAAGGACCAGGTAAAATTAATAGTCTTACCTTTTTTCTCCACTGCATTCAAGTCTTGACTTGTATTTATTTATTCAAGTCTTCCAACTTCTTCCTCCATTACTGAGTTTATTTTTTCAGAGTAAAGCAACCAATGGAGTAAGTTAATATGCTTTTGAATAAGCTCTCTTAACCAAGCTACCTCTCCTATGCTTCCAAAAGCTGTGGAAACCTGCTGACCTGCAGGAACACTCACCTAGCACTTCAGCTGCTGTAAATGGGCACAGAAAGAACCACACATCAGCCCACGTTGTAGCATTTGATCTTTATTACTTGGATCAAACGTCAAATGATTACATTTGTCTGAAAGATTATGATGAAGGCCAACGATGTAAGAAAAGTTTAATCCCATTTGCATCTGAGACTGCATCTGAGCTAGCAAGTGTCTTAATAGTCAGAAGGCAGTAAAATAAATGCAGGTACAAATGCACAAGGTCAGGACAAGGGTTTTCACCTCCCCTGTCAGTGACAGTTCTGTCAGGACATAGATGCAGCTTTGAGACAGCAACACTAATCTCCAGTTCTTAACAGTACCTTTCCAAAAAGGTGGTTACGCCTTGGGGAGAACCAATCACTTGCTTCAAATCTACATTGATTGTCTATACTTACTCTTGCCAGCTAGATGCAGTCAGTGATTTAGTACCTTCCTAAAGTAGAACAGACTGGTTTTTTTCCTCTTCAAGTATCAGCACAGCAATTTATTTACACTTGTATACAATTCTTCTTACTGCACATCCAACTTAGTAAAACACTCATCACAGTATATTCACACGCAGGCTATAAAAATACCCACTATCCATAAAACGTTTAGCCTCAAGGAATTTTACAGAACCTCTAAAGCTTGAGAGAGGTAAAACAAGAAAAGGGAGAGAGGGGAGACCCTTCAAGCCGTGTTTGCCAGTGAAGAGAAGCCACTCTCAGGCTCAGCCCTCACAAGGGGAAACCTTTCCTTCCGCCACATGTCTGCAAACAGCTTGAGCATAAGTACCGCTGCAGTTAACCAGTAAAATCCCGCTCTTCCAATACAGCCTCCTGGTATTTGCCCTCTGTAACTACAGATAAAGTCTCACTTTTTCAATGTAAAAAACTGTTTAACAGGTCCTGGTTGTGGCTGGACAGGGGAGGTTCAGAGGAGTGAGGGCTGCCTGGAGCACAGCACAGCTTTCCCACACTCAACATGGCAAAACAGGAAGGGAAATGACTTCTACATTTTTGCCACAAAGGTGGCCTTGTTAATTACACATCAATAAATTAACTTCTCTGAGCAGTGATGTGGGGTCTCTCTCCTCACACAGTAACTACGGACACAGCTGAATTAATAAAGATCTGAAATGGGCATTATTGAACGCGTGGATCACACACACAAAGCCTTAGACAGCAGCGCTTGAAGCAAGTGTTTCTGGTCATTCTGAATCCTACACATTCCTTCTGAAACAGAACCCAGCAATCTGGTATGGCTTCCAGAGCTGGATATATTGCTGAAATTAGCTTATTAAAAAAATTAGAAAATCACAACAGCAGCACATTATGTTATAAACCCTGCACAAACAAAAGACAATTTAGCCCTTGCTTGCAAAAACTACAACTACCGTAAGAGGGCCCAGTATTTCACACAGGAACTGAGAACAAGACAAAAAAAACCAAAACAAAAGCAACCCTCACAACACACATGGTAAGAGAAGTCCTTAGAAAAAAACCACATTCCAACTACCAAAGAATAGTTCTCCTCATTTCAGAACCGAGAGCCAGCAGCAGTGCTGGCAGCTCGCTTCAGTTGTCTGGCAACACACACAAAATACAGATTGATTTAGTACAGTTAAAAGGTTGTGGCCTCAACAGACATAGAAAGTTCCATTTTTAGCACTGGAGTTTCACAGGGTATAAAAGAGCAATGAAGAATAGGGATGGTGGAAGATGCTTAAAAACAACACACACACATACCCCCCGAGAGGCAGGTGGTGCCATGCTAAAACTAACTGCAGAATTTACCTGGTATTTTTCTCACGTGAGCTGTTAGAATGGTTAAACTCCACCTAACCTTTCTGTACTGTTTCCTGATGTATGTATTAAATGTGGCTATAAAAGAGAAACATACACTTTTATGTTGAAATTCATTCCAAAAATTGCCTAAAACCTCCCAAATCACAGCACTAGTAAGACAAGCAGCTTCTCCAGCCCTTGACAGTCTAAATCCTTTTTCCCCTCCCTTCCAGTCTCAGAAAATCTGCTCATCCCCTCCTGGAACTGCAGCAGAAGCAACATGTTTGTCTCTCCTTCGATTCATTACCCAGGCTGCCAGTTATGCTCACACTCATCCCCCCCACTTAATACTCTACGTCTTCCACTGCCCTTCGAAGTACAGCTGGTCCCTGGAAAATGTTTAAGATCTTGCTAAAACAGCAAAATCTTACAGGTAGCGAATCAGGCTTTAATGCTTTTATTTTTTCAGTGGAAAGTTTACCCATTTCAGAGAAATTTAAGCTGTAGCTGGCAAAGCAAAGCTCAATCTGAAACACAGGATACCTATCAGAGCTGACAGGCTTTCCCAGTTGAAGCAGTTTTGCAACGTGAAGTCTCCAATGCTCGAAATGTAGAATTTCACTTACGTTAAATACGCCATCAAAAAAATCTCTGTAATTTTAGGCCATCATTCACAGTAAGAGGAACTCTTAGAAAAAACCACTTAAAAAAAGAATGTAAAATCTAGTTAAAATCTGACAGTAAAATTGACATGGGCAATTAACCTTCTTGCAGTATCCACAGATGAACAATAAAAAACACTGAAACTGCACAAATTTACATACAAAAAAAATCTAAACCCAACTCTACTCCGCTTCCCTTAAATCTTTTTACCGATACCTTTCGGCACTGGGACTTATCCACAACTACAAGTTTTCTCTGAAGAAGGTGAATCACATTCAAAAAGTCTTAAACGGAAGGGGAGGTGCGTTCATTCCAACTCGCTCGGTGCTCAGCGACGCTGTCTCCATTCTCCTGGACCTGAGCTGCTACTTAACGCTCTCACACTGGAAGAAGGAAGGGCTGCTGCCCTGGGAACTGGAGCTATAGGTGAGTAGGTACTGTCCTCAAAGCTTCTTCTCTTGATCGATCCACACCTACATTCTGCAAATTCAAAGACAAAAAAGATTTTAAACCAAGGGTCTCATGGTCAGCTGTAGTTTTGCTTAGCGTACAGCTATTACACAAGGCAAAAGATGAGTGAGTTTCAATGCTTATTTCCTCAAAATGTTTTGTAAAACACAAGGAAAGGTCCCAGCCTGTGAGCATAAGTCAGAAGCCAGGGTTAGTCCTCGTGCCAGCCACCACACGCTTTGCAGAGGCTAAATCCCTCAGACACCTAAAAGCAGGCTTTCTGCTGCCAGGGAGAAAGCATCTCAAACATGAATTATACCAGATCTGGAAGGACAACCAGCCTCTGTGCACTGTATACAGGTCACACTGTTATATTTTCTAAGACTCTTCTTCCTTTAACCACGATTTTTAACCATAGTTTCTAATCCACTCTCTCTTCTAGTCTTTACGCATGTAAGAAAAACCATAACCACACAGCAAAGGTCACAAACCACACAAGAAATGGTTAAACCCGGAGGGAGGGAGAGAAGCTCATCTCTGTTTCAAGCACACTCTGGGAGGTGACTCCTGAACACCAACAGCTATGAAGTTAATTCTGATCCTGTCCATAAGCAGGTAAGTCACCAGAAGGACTCTGAGTAACTCCCTAAAGACATAGTAACCTAAAGTTTAAAAGCACTTCGGGATCCATGGGCATGTTGGTAAACATCACACTGACATCAGGTAATGTTTTAGTGGGTTTATAACCACATTTACGAGAGTTTACTTCAAAGACAAGTCTCTTCAGTCCAACACAAGGAAAAGGAGAGTCCCACTAGCACACAGCGAGGGGGACTCCTGGCACACGCTCTCAGACAGCGTACACACAACCCCATCATCCAAAATGCATCAACTTAAAAAGCAAGTCATTCCCCTTCTCAACCCAGTTCTAGGATTTTAAGCCCTTTCTTATGAAAAGAAGATAAACAAGAAGCACCAGATTTGATTTGGGAGTTGAAGTGTGCCAACAGCACTTCTGGCCTTACCAATTCTCTCCTACATTTGTGTCAGCCCTTTCCTTTCTCATCAGCCTTCAAGAAGCCCTTCAGTAAATCACCATTTTCCACTACGAACACACCACACCAAGGTTTCTGAGAACACAAATGCTGCTGGGCACAGTCATCAGTCATGGAAATCTCTGCATGCACCAGCACACTGCCCAACCCACTCTCTGCCTTCTGGTTTTGAAGGAAAGAAAAGCAACAACCCTGTTTCAGAAAGAAGCTTCTACAGGCAGCATCTCTTCCGCAGCAAAGGACACACAGAAAGCATCAGCATCTAAGAACATGAGGAGCTAGTGAAACGAAGTCATATTCTGCATGACTACAGGGGGAAAAAAACAAAAACCAACCACCAAAAAAACCCCCCCACAAACAAACAAACAAATCCACACACCACCAAAACCAACCAACCATCCATGCTGGCGTCTGTTCCATTTCTTTGTACTTTTTCTTAGCAACTGGTGCAACATACCCAGAAATTCCTTGGGACTGTGGAGATGTCTCCACAGGCACTCCAAGAATATTGGCTGAAATCTTTTAAGCTGAGCATCTGCTGTTGATTCAAAGAAAATCAAATGGCGCATTAAATGAAGCATCAATATGCAGGAATCTGGATGTACTAGAAATGAGTCCACAAGCAGAAAGAACCTGACAGCTATAACATGACACTAAAAGGAAACGAGGTGGTCAAGACAAAGCATAAGATACAGCTCATTTAGATCAATGGGAGCTATCAGATGAAAGCAGCACCTTAGCTACAGAGACAGAACCCAGGAGAGAATATCGATGTGCTTCGAAGAAACCTGAAAGTGCTTCAGTTTGAGTAAATGTGAAGGAGATCAGGCTATGGGAGCAAAGCACATGGAACTGTCACACTGAGGCAAGACAACTATCTGAAATAAGCTTTAATAAACACACCCTAGGGCTTATTAGACACACAGAATAGCTGACTGCAAGACAGCTGAACTGAGGCTCAGAAAGGGATTCATGCTCATTAATGGTAAATGGCTTCCTACTTGGAGGAATCGTAATAGATTAGACGATGGCAGCCGGGACTGTACCCGCTTCCAGAATAGCCATGGGCACCGGGAGAGAACAGCCACGCAATGTGAACAGTGCTGCTGCTTAAAAATGACAAAGGTTTTAGCCTTACTTTGGGACCACAAGGTGTCCCTACAACTGTTCAGCACTGCCCTACCTAAGCACATTTGGACAAAACTGCCATCCAGGCAACAGCACTGCCACGCACCAGCAGCAACACAGTCTGGAGAGCCCAAGAAACACAGGAGTGGGCATAAAAACACCGAGCATCTTTTTAAAATACTATTTCTATGAAGGCACATGTGCTCTGCCTCGGTCAGCCTAGGGAGGGGCTCACTGCTTCTGGAACCAGCTCCCCTCATGCTCACAGGGCAGGAGCAGTCTCACCCTGCCTTGTACAAGGGTCACCCATTCCTCTCTAGACTTAAAACACACAGGTGAACCCAAATACACTCATGCCCCAATTTCTCTCCTCCTCTGTACTCTCACCTGCTTTGCACAGATTTTTCCTACAGATCGGAGCTTCCCCTGTGAACAAAGCTCTGTGTGTTTCTGAAGATGAAGAGGACGGAGTCTGCCCTTTTAGATTTATTTGTATGAGCTACATGAGATCTTCACAGCAAAATGGGAAGATTTCACAAGAAGGCTCCTCTAGGGAAGAGGGCTTTGATGGGCACAGGAGCAATGAAGACAGCTGAAGTAGATGCTGTCAGTAAGGGCCCTGCACAGCTCAACAACCAACAGAGGCGTAAAGAGATGAACGAACAGCACAACATGAACAATCCAGTACTTTTATTACACAGCTTTCCCTCCATGAGCTGTGCTGTAAACTGTCACCGCCACATCCTGCCCAGCATCCTGCCTTTCTTTTACTAAGAAAATAAGCCAGATAGAACCATTTAACAATCCTGCTGTACTAGGAGACCCCTTGGAGCACACAACGGCTTTTGAACATCCACTTGACTCCATCGCACACATCAGCACAATAAGCACTATGCTCAGCAAAGAGAACATATATCCAGAGTCCCAGGAAATGGGGCTGTCAGGAACAGAGGATCCTGGGCACTTCTGCCACTTCCCCTCCCTCTGCAGCCTCTGCAGCCTCCGCAGCCTGCAGAGCAGGCAAGCCCAGCTTTCCTCTCCATCCAGGTTCCTGCCCCTTCCCATCTCACCCCCCATTTTCCTCCAGCAGCTCAAGCCATCCTTTTTCAAGCAGCAAAACTCAGTTTTTCCATAGCAGATACCTGTACAGATTTTGTCTCCATCAAAAATGTAATGCACTTAAGTTTAATTTTGCACAGTGTTTCCTCAGTCATGGCCCACAGAGGTGCCAGCACTCAGACACCTCGGCACAGTTTCTAAGTACCCGACTGCGGCCAGTGTCCCTGTGACATCCCAGGGACATCACTTCAATTCTCAGGTAAAAGCAACCAGACTCACTACTTAATGTGTATAAGTGGGTACTGCAGGCTCAGATCTCCTCCTGTGTGGCAAATGATTTGCCAGGAGGTTGGGGCAATTAAACACTGGAAAGTGGCATAACATTCCCATGTCATGGTCACAACAGAGAGAGGAAAGTAATACAGGTGCCACGCTGGGACATGGGTTTAACAAAATACTAAACAGTCCAGTGGGAAGCTCTCTGGTCAAGAGCTTACTTGGTTTTAGCAGACATTCCCAAGTGCTAGAAACCTCTGAAAACTTCAGTGCCATTTCAGAAGGGCAATTTCTGAGAAATTCATGTTCCACCTGAGAAACCTAACAGATAAAAGCTTTTCACAACATGCTGCTCCTGCTTACTTTCAAGACTAGAAGAACTCTCCCTCAGCATACAGTTCCAGGACTTTGTGATTTTCTGCCTCTTTCCAGATGCAATACTACCTAAACAAAGCTGCTTCAACGTCACAGATGCTTCCCACTGCCTTGTTTTGCCCACCATAACATCACAGAGAAAGGAGCTGAGGCACTGCACCACATCTCAAACCAGCTGCAGTCTTCTCCAGCCTGTGAAAGGTTCTGCCGTAACTCATACCCTGCTGGTCTGAGGTCCCACACCTACTGGAGTCACAACCCAGCTACAAAATCATCACCTTAACTCTGCTTCCATCTTCTGAAGTGGTCAACACTCCTTACTGGAGCCTAGATAAATTCTGGGTACAAAACATATGGAGCAGAGCTGTAAACGCTCAATCACCCACATCTGTACAAGAAGCAAGAAAAGAGGAAATTTAAAATCACTTCTGCCAGCGAGCAAACCCTAAAGCCCAGTTAATGCAGAACAGCTGTTACGAAAAGCCATATATTAAAAACAACATTTATACATGTTCCTTGAATAATTGTTCTGGAAATAACTGAAAACTTGCTACCCTCCTCAAACATCAGACCATTAATTAGCACATTTAGGGCACTAGCTCTATGGATCAGCAGGATTAAGGTTTCACCATAACTGTGGATAGTTATTTTATGCTACAGAGCAGTCCAATCACTCCCAAGGGCACGGAAATAGAAGATCCTGATGCCTAGAAAACAAACTTTTACTTATCTCACGAAGGATGTTGTGTTTCCTGGCTTTCATAAACACCCTGCAACTAACATTAAATGATTGCTGTCTGTTACAATAAAACATAATGCTGCAGGATCTTTAAATTACAGCAATTTACAAAACCAGCATTTCCAGTGACAGCCAATCAATGTTTGATCATTCACCCAAAATAAATTAACCAGTGCAATAGTTTTATTGTGATTTGATCATTTTTTTCATGTCATACGCTATACAAACATTTGGTTTGGGTTTTGAATTGTTGGGTTTGGGTGGGTTTTTTTTATTTCAAAGTGATTGGAATGATTAGTTTTTCAATTTATTTTGAAGTAGTAGGATGAAAACAGCACCCAAGTTCAATAGTTGATCAGCACACAGGATTCACTGATGAGCAGGGACTGTTAAAAGAGCATCCTCAGGAGGTCTGGAAATGTCTACATTCTGTGTAATAATAAAAATAGAGGAAAATGTTTATCATGCAGCAGTATGAGAAAAAAACCCAACACAAACCAATCAGATTCCTCCACAAGTAGGCAGCTGCATTTATTTAAAAGCAGAGATTATTTTAACCCCCCCACACCCCAAGAATGCAGCAAGACTGAGAGCTGGCTGGTGTCCCAGAACTAGACAGCAGGAAAATATATTTACAGTAATCACTGATCCCATGCTGATAGCATTACCAAAAGCTCCAGTCATTCATGTTCAGGAGGAAGTGTTTTACAGGCCCAAGCAGGAACTCACTGAAATGTGTGCTTCAGCACTTACATGTCTATCCAGAAAGCAATTGCCAGTGTGTTGCTGACCTCTCTCATACACTTCTGTCCCAAGGGCAGATTTTAACATGTGTTATAGGCAACGTACTACCCTGACAAGACAGAAAAGTAACTTCCAAAACACCTTACCCCTCCATGACTGATCACACCAACTACAACTCACCTCATTTTGCAGAGGCTGTAGAAAAAAAAACCCAACAAAAACAAACCCAAAACACAACCAACATTCAGTGAAGCAAATTATTCAAACAAAACCACCCGCACAGCAAACGCTGGCATTAGGAAGCCCAACTTTGAGCACAGCCATGTGGAATCAGGCTGAGGAATCACACCTGCCACAGCACTACCTCATGCGAGTGCCACAGACAGTGCAACCAGTGTTCTTCCTTCCACCAAGAAAGCTGACTGGGATAAACTAGTTGTTCTCGAGTTCCTTTTAAGACCTTGATCTAAGACTTGGCCTGTTTTAGGTCAAATCATTGCAGACTCTTCACAATGACAGGCATTGTGAAACTTACAGTTTTAAACTGTCAGAAGCAAACTCACCTTTCACAAACATCTCCCTTTCCTCAAAACTTGTAGATCTGCATTTCTTGCTGCCATCAATCCCCCATCTGTCACTCACTAAGACAGAGGTGCAAAGAAAACATTTTATCCAGTCCTTGTTTTCCAGCCCAAAGATGGGACCCAAACAACAAGTTGAAGTAATTCCCCTGAAATTATTTTCAGTAAAAAGACTCTAGACTTCTTCACTTGAAAAAGGTCAGGAACTGAAGCCACTACAACACTGACAAAAACAAGGCTTCAGTCCACTTCAGACAAATCATCATCAAACAGTGAAGTTCACACATACTCTAAACAAATACTTGAGTGCTTCGCCTGCATTTCTGCAATGTGAAAACAGATGTTTTTCAGCTGAAGGCAAAGACAAGAGCACTGTTCTGAAACAGAGACTGCAAATTACTTGTGGGGGCAGAGCAGCACACTGGGCAATCCTTAATCAAATAGTTCCATTGTTTAAAAATGTTATCTATGATGCTGTATTTAATTAAATGCTTTGACTTCAATAGCCTTTTTGAAAACTTAATTTTAGAGTAGTAATTAACATTTTTGTAGGTGATGTAAATTAAAGCTTCTGAAGTTTTCATAGTCCTCTGAGCAGCATTTTAATGCAGACAGGATCCACTTAGTCCTTCATTCAGCCCTATTAAATGAACAGCCTGTCATCACCCACACTTTACCCGTCCAAGTTTCTCTGAGGGCAGAGGGAGAAGAGTGTTTGAGATTTTCTTTTCAATAAAAAATGCCTCTGGTCTGCCTCTTCTCTTTTTTTTTAAATTCATTAACTCGATTTATTTCTGTCCAAATTAAAACAGCTTTGTGTCTTTGTGCCCACTGCACTGCAACTGTCTCTACGTGCACTGAAATACAGCCACCCAACACTAACATCAGTATGGCAGTATCACTGGCTAGACAAGAGTGATTCTGGTGATTCAGACAGAAATTTCCTCCTCAAAATAAAGTTACTCCAAGAAGTGGTGTGTCCAACAGCAATTCCTAAGACACTGTAGCAAGCTGTAAATTCAGCACCAATATTTTGTCAGCCGAATTAAAGATGTTCAATACTTAACATGGATAAACTAATACTTGTTCTAAAACATCCTCCTTTATTTTCATTACACTTCTCCAGCACCTTTTAGGCACTGTGAAAACAGAAGGTATTTCCTAAACCTAACAAATCAAACTAAGATACAGAAGTGGTAAAGCAGAACGACAAAGGAGATTACACAATAGGACTAGATAACAGAAAATGTCTTGGCTGTGAATAACCAGAAGTCAGTATTTTCAGAAATCAAAATACCCAAATCATTAAAATGAAACTTCTGTGCAGACCCCTCCAGCATGAATTCTGCACAACTGCCACAAATGTGTACCCTCGTGTAAGTAAGGGTGTCACATGCCTCACTGAAACCAAACAACCCACGCCTATCACTATATTCCTTTTCACTAGAAATCATTGTTCTCACCACCACAGTCCTTTTTTCTCACTTTATCAAACTGACTTTCAGTAGTAGGCACGGCTCATTACCTCAGCAAGGAACCAGTGCCATGCCTACTGGCATTAGCATGAGGCTCTGCAAGGAAACTGGAAATTTTTAATCATGACATGTTTTCTGTAACTTTTCATAAAGCAAGATTGGAAGAATTTTCACAAGCAGCAGAATCAACCTAAGCTCATGTTAACCCTTAAGAGCACATGTCAACCCTTAGGAGCACACAGAACCATGTCCCTGGCACAGGGAGAGTATGGAGCTGCCATGGGCTGATTATCTTAGCTCCGCTTACATTTCACAAATACACTCCTTTTCCTTTTCCCCAGTCGTTCTGCTTTATCCCAAGATCTAGTCTTCCATTCCAGCTCTGCCTTAAAACACAGGCGGCGTCATCAATTCCTCTTTTTCACAGAGCAATGATCACAGTGATGAAAAAGCCACTGGCTTCATCATTTACACTCTCCAAAGCAAGGACAGCACTCAAAACAATGCACTTTTTGACCACACCCTATTTCTGCTGAATGACAAAGCCTGCAAGAGCTTTATACAGTTTTTAGATTGATACCGTATCTCCAAATTCTCATTTTCTGAAGATAAACCACTCCAGCTAGAGCTCGTATGTAAGATACATTTGCTCAATAATAATTTTTTTTTAAAGTTTCCTTTTCCCCCTCAACAGCAAACCAGTAATAAAGGTTGATATGTAAAATGAAATACACCCAGCTGAGAGCTGAGTTATCCAACCATTTCTGACCACAAGGACAATGAAAATCAGCTCAGATAGCACATTATGTCAAGTTTTCCGATTTGAAAAATATCCTTACCTCGGGTTTATCTCTGTGTGTGTTTACAGCTTCAACATTCAGAAATATAGATTCTACTTTACATCCTGTTGATAGAAAACACATTTTTAGAATTGGTCTCCTTTAAAAATGAAGCTGTGGTAAAGATGCAATCTCATTTTGAGTTGGTAAAGGTTAATCACTTTCCACATCTGATTTATATTAGAATTTCCCAAATTCTGAACAGCTCAGGCTACTGAAATGAATGTAGTGCATTGGATGAACATCATTCACAATCTGATAATCTATTTCGTATTCTCACCTTAGCTTTGTCATTATTTTCCTTGAAACAAATTCTCATTTTTAAACATACATGAACAACAACATTCAGCCAGAGAGTTCTTGTAACCTCTTTGGTTTTGAAATATCCCAGACTTCTTAGAATTTCGTTGTACTACAGAAGATAAATGCTGCTCTCATTTTTTAAAACAGGAAAATGACTATGAGAAGGTAAACTGCAAGTTGTTAGTAACCCCATTCCTCTGTGTGCAAAATAGTTTTAAAACCCAACTAAATGGAACTTTAAAGTTGACTTGTGAAAAGGAACTGCTCCTTTTCACCCCAAAATGGAAAACTGAGAGAAGCTAGAAAAATAATACAGTGAGAACAACTACTACTCAGGTATTATAATCTGACCCACTTAGAGATTTGCAATTACTCAATACACTATGGCCACACCATTTTAAGCAGTATTTGATTGCCAAACACTGTCTTATCTCACAAGAACATGACTTTTTTAAGCTACTGCTACCCTACACAAAGATCATTAATAGTCAAATTCAAGTTCCTAACGTGCCACAAAGTTTATCTTCTGTCACAAATAGGCTTTTTCTGCTCACTTATTTCCTAAGACTGTAACACACTCCACAGAATTACTAGTGACAGAAAAATGTAATTTTAGCCTTTTCTCAGAAAGTCACTGCAGTTAAAAAAAGAAAAAAAAAAAAAAGTAAGGCAAGCATTTGCCTTCCCTTAGAGAAGCCTATTCTGAGAAACCCCATTTCTCATGAATGCTGGGAGCAAACGTTGCAGGAGGGCCAGCGCTCCGAGAAAGCCCACAGAAAACAGATTTTAAGGTGGAAAGTGCACATCCCCCACTGGAAGAGTACCCTAGTCATCATCCTTCTGTTCACAGATCCATCATGATCACCAGGGCCAAGCAAAACCAAGCTCTGATCGCATTACTAAGGACTGTTTACAAAGCAGACACACTTCTACAGACTCTCAGTCCTTACTACCAGCTGAGTTTAGGACCTGAAAAAAGTATCAAATGGAAAGCTTTAAATATAAACTATCAGGACAGCAGTTACTCCACAGAAGTTCCAAGGTGTGCATTTTTTAATTACCACCAGGCAAGCTCATATGTACAGCATGATGCAGTTACTCTTCCCCGTCTGCTCCCACACAGACCACCACTACACTGGATTCTTGGTTAAAAGTCTTACTGATCCTAATCCAACCATCAGGCTGTAACAGATGGTCCCCTACTAGAGATCACACACTTAGGGTGGGAATGATACTAGCTTCAAATGCCAAGAAGAGCAAACCCCTACGGGAGGTGTTACCCCAGAACAGGATTAGCTAGAACATATTAAACACACCATGTTTGATCCTGCCTTCCTAACGAGGCAGGATGACATCAACTTGAAATACTGCTGTATTACTGCATACTGTATAAATACACAGGTCTTGTACTTTCATATGGTCAAATTTCCGAAAGTAGGTTGACTGAAATGTGCTAGTCAGACACATATTAAACACTTTAAAAAAAATACCAACAACACTTCTTTCACTGAATTCAAAAGGACAAGGACAGTATTTCATACCACTTCTGTTCCTTCCTCATTTAGCATGTGAGTCAACACTGCAAACATCCAGGCTCTCTTAAGATTTATGAACGGTTACCCAACTTCCCTCTAAAATAAAACCCCCCAAAACCCCCAAACCTCCCTGTGGAAACAGGCTGAGACTAGCAAGTCAACAGAATTAAACTTCCAAAAAAAAAAATTTTTTTTTTTTTTTTTTTCCTTTTTTAATCTCTTTTTTCAACACTCCAGCTTTCCAGCTTGTCATGCAAGGCTAGGAACACCAGATGTCACCCAAGCACAGTTATTACTGTATAACAACACTGCAATTAAGTGACCAAAAAAACCCCCACATCTCTTCAGACAGATTTCCCAGTGTAACAGCTAGTTAATTTTTCCAAATTTTATTTGAAACTTAAGAAAACACAAAATACAGGTCTAGACTGTGATGATCATCAAACACAGCTCTGCATTTCCAATTAAAAACTCAACTAGCATTTTTTGGCAATCCATTTCCTGGTAAACTCTGCACACAGATCTCTTTATCTATTTAAAAAAAATAATAAAATCTCCTGCAGTGTGATATCAGAAGATACTATTAAGCCATCACTTAAAGAAAAATAGCAGCAGGCACTTTTTAAGCTGAGGCTGAAACACACACAAACTTTATTAGCAATCAGCCTACAGCCCAAGCAGTAGATGTTGCAATCCATAGCCCACACTCCACAAGCTAGTGGGAAATCGCAGCTAAAACCCCTGAGCTAAGCCCTAATAATAGCTGCTGACAAACAAATGTCAACAACAACAAACAAGCTTGGTTCATGTGGCAGTGTGAAGGTCCACAGAAAAATACTTCAGGAAAAGAGAACATTAAGTTATTTAAGGGTAAGGAGTACACCCTTTGTAAGATGATAAACTTACCTAAACATAAACTTGCCTGTCTTCTAAAAAACAATACCCTCAAATGTATTAATAAAAACTGAGACCTTACTGTACCAGATGGGTAAAAGGGTGTGCCAGAAGAATCAGTGAAATAACTTATGCACTGAGTACAAAAGAAAATTGTCCACTAGCAGTTACAGCCGCTAGTAGTTTCAGGTCTTCACTAATACATAAGTATTTCCTGGCATAATGCAAAGCAAAATGTAAACCAAAGGATTCACTGATTTTTAATCAAAGCTGTAGGGGCATACACACCATGTCAAACCTAATTGTTCAATTCTATTTTAAAGCAAATAAATTTAGAAGTGTTTTAATGTAAATGCTTCACAAACTTTACTGATGACACAGACAGTATAGTTAGACTTATATATACTTAATACTACTTACCATAAGCCACAGGGGTTAGCTTTAAGACAGTATGCAGTGGGCACTTCAGGTAAGGCAGTTGTTCTGAGAAATCAAACAAATCACAGATGAAATACAGATTGCAAGAACACTAACTTTTACATTACAGGTCAACCATTTAAATGTATTTTTATCTGACAGTGTACCTGTTTTCTTCTCTAGCATGCCACAGAGATGCTATTCAAACAGAGAAAAAAAACCCAAACATTACAGTATTTCAGGTGCGGAGCAGCTCAATGAAAATCAACTACCAAATTTCATGTGTGGGTCACATACAAAAAAAAAAATTACACTTGTGTACTTGCCCCCAACAACCACCCTCTGCTGATAAAGGACATGGTTAAAATTTACTGTTTGGAACCTTAATCAGTAAATTTTAGAAAAAAAACAGACCATTTTTAATGTATTAAGGAAGACTTACCTGCGGGCTTGTCAAGAAAATATGCGAGCAAACAGCGCATGACAGCTTGGTGACATATGACAAGCACATTTTCCTGCCTTTCAAGTTCCATAATTACTGGTTCCAGTCTCTGAACAAGATCTTCATAGGACTAGGGCAGGGGGGAGAAATACACAGCACATTAAAAGGGAAAACTCTTTGAACAGTGTATGTATATAAAGGGGATCTTACTTCCATGTTAGTCATCTTCTAAATGTTGTACTAGTGCACAGCTGAATACTGTAGTAATAATCTTCCTTAAATTAAGAACAGTCTGGGTCTTCCAGACTACCAAAGAGCATAGACAGAACAAAATAAATCTTCCTCATGGAAAAGCTTTATTACATTAGTCAATACAATGAAGAATTTCCACAAAAGCCCTAGAATTTAATTCACAGCATCTGGAAATGTACAGGTTAAATCTTGCGCATTATGTTCTGTACCTCATTTTCAAAAGCATCCGTCTTCTAAGCAAAAAATCTGGGATGTCCAGCCTTCAGTCAGCATAGAGAGTTCACAAAGCTTGACTTGTCTAGGCTGCGTATTGAAAACAAACTATGGGCTCAATGAGCTGGCCTAGTGATGACAGCCACCATCCCATAAAAGTCACAAAGGAAGAGGGACAGGTTTCTCTTGCAGCCTGTTCTGCACAGCACACACACAGTTAACCTGCAGGATTTCCACACGTGCACTCTGAAGTTAACTGCCACACTCACAGTAAAGGCAGTACTTCCAACGTGTCTCCAATTGCCCACATGGAGAACACAGCATGTCACCCAGCAGGGCAGGGGATGACCACAGCCTTCACCATGACCTTCCTGGTGCAGGCAAAGGGGCTGCCCCGTTGGGAAGTGGCACTGCTGACTGAGAACTTGGCAGTCTCCAGCGAGGCCGGGCAAGTCCCTGCGACTGTGAGAGAACCTGCCTCTGACAAACCTCTGAGATCAGCTAACCATCCCAAGGCAACGAGAGAGTTTGAAATATTTGTCACCATCATCACGGACAGCAACATTTGAAAAACAAACACTCCTTGTTCAGAGGGATCAGGAGAACTTTGCAGCGTAATGGCTGCCTCATTAGCAAGACAGAGGTCACAGCCCCAAGAACACTGCTCTTGTTACAAGCTGCTCTTCGCACAGTGATTACTCTTGACTGCTATGGAAAGAAGACCTCAGAGCTCCACTTCCTCCTGACACAAACAGCTGAGCAGCTGGTCCAATTACTTCTCCACCCTGCTGCCCTCAATCCTCAGCCTTAAGCACCCTGAGCCATGCCCTGTGACCATCTGGTAATTGCCGTGCTGTAATGGGTTTGCTTTAGAAAAACTGTCAGCAAGTTGTTTTCCCAGAGGCGAAGAGTTTATTTTGGTGAAAGACCAACGTGGCTACAGATTTCGCTAGCATTTCAGTCAGAACTGCATGCAAAACTGTCATCGTCTACAACAGGGATGATGAATGGAAAAAGGTGATCTTGGGAGTATGTTTCCATATGCAATAATCTGAAGTCTTGCAATGGTTCTTCCCACTTTATCACTGCAGGAAAAGTCCACATGGTCAAAACCCTTGACTGTTTTTCTAAATCTGTTGTTTTATTTTTCAAGCCCTGATTAAAATTAAATGGTCTGGGCTCAATCCTATGTGCCTTCCCCTGGAGAAAAGAACCTTTTTTTTATTTTTAAAATTGGGGTTTTTTTCCCCTTCCTAAAGCCACCATGCATATATACTCAAGAAGATAAGGACGCCCTTCACCTTAAGAGAGAAAAAATAGCATACCTCTCCTTTAGGGTATCTGTATCTGTATTTGTCTTGGTCTCTCAGTGCAAATTCAAGTGGATAATTTTCCTGTATTTCTTCATATGTCATTTCTTCACACACTCCCTATAGGTAGCAAAAATATTAAAAAGCATTAATTTCCAGCAGTGCAAAAAGCAGGTATCACTCTTAAATAAAACCATATGTAAATAACCCTTAACAACTGGATTTTATTACTATAACACTTAAAGACAATTGTCACACATGATGAACAGGACTCAGCTGGACTCAGATGCAGTTAGAATGAATCACTAAATCCCTATATAAATGAAGCTACATACATGGGCAAGCAAGTGATCACATTTTATCTATTGCACCTGCTCATACATCTCACAGATGCAGCTGGAAAGTGCCAACTAGCAACCCCCATCTGCCAAAATTTTCTTTCCAATCCCCACCTAGCAAAAGTTTCATAGCATCATGGCTTGTACAGGTGAGTGTTTCACTGGGAAAGAAAAACCAAAACTAAATTAACTAAGGCAAAAATTTTAGCCTTGTTAACAGGAATTAATGTGAATTTTTCCAGCCTCTAGCAACAACTTAAATTAATTTCTATCCCATAAAAGGCATATCATTACAAAATTCAGTACTTCATCCCTAGCAAACAAAGCAACTTTTTAGACATTTAGTAAAGAACTTACTGCATCTATCTCATTCAAAACCTTCCACTGCTCATAAGGCACTCCCAAGGCTTCAGCAGTCTGAATTGTCCTTTTCATTTGGCTGGTCCAAACCTTCAGATCTTTGATATTTTGCTCATTAATGAACTGTGCCAAGCTTTTGGCAAACTGAAAGAAAAACCATGAGATACTGGATGAGGGCTCAAGGCCAACACACTGCATTCAACTTGAATGCACAGGCTCTAGCCTCTGTAAACTCATTATAACTTTTCCAAAAGGCTCTGTCAAAGACTTTGCTAAGAAATACAACTCATTTGTTAAGCCAAGAAGGAAGGAGAGGGAAGGAAAGGAGTACAAGGAAGATACAAGTTTTTTGCAATTTCCAATTACCTCCAGGAATTTTCCTTTTAGCTTTAAGATGTGAACCTTCCCAATTATCTAACAAGTCTGGATTTTACAAAAATACAGTTAAAAAATAAAAGTACTCTTGACAACTGCTTTGAGCTGTATGATAAAAAGGAATTACAACAGAATGACAGCTGCATAAAAGCACGTGCCAAATCACAACACACGAAACACATCCATCCCATTTCCATTACCCATATACGCAACTAAAAAAATCCTTCTTAAACTTTTTAAGAGGAAAAGGGTACAGAGGAAGAAAGCTGTAATTACACAGCACACACTGCACACACATACACAAAAAACTGAAGTCACTCTCATTCAGGACGTACATACTTCTTTCCCCCTAACAGACAATCCAGGATCCCCTCCTATTCTCCCTTTCAGATTGAGTTCACTTTCTCCATGTCGACAGAGGTAGATTGACCGAGGAGTCACATGGATATTCATGAGGTAGTAGACAATCCGGCTCTGAATGTGATCCATTACTCTGTTCACAAGGTAACTCCTTCCAACATCCATGATTTTAATATAAGAAAGATCCCTTTAAGGAGCAAACAAAAAAACATATGTAAGATTCCACATCATTTTTATCAGCATGTACCACAACCTTCCCATCCTCTCTCATAAAACAAAAAGTCAATGAGCAAAAGCAATAACCAAACCCTCAATTACCCAGGAAATATGCATTACCCCTAAGAAACAATGCAATACTCCAAAGGTACAGGATGATGTGTTTTACAGTGATGTGAGCATCTGTTCTTTTCATGTGTAAGCTTCTCACATCACTTTCTTTTCTGTTCCCTTTACCTGTACTTAAGGTCTCAAATCTAGATCCTACTCTTGGGAAAACAGAGCCCTCCCACTAAAAGGAAGAGTCAATGGAGTCATTCAACTGTGGTAGCTTCAACAGGATATCCAGCTGTTTTGTGATACTGGATATTTTTCTCCAGGTTACAAATTGCTCCCCCCACAGCAAGTATTTGTCTGATTGCACCCAGCTGCCAAAAAGGCAACCGGTCACTATTTACGCATCTCAGTTAACCCTTCCAGAAAAACTACAGCATCAGAAGGACCAGGGCTTAGCCTGAAGCAAGACATTTTCTCAACCACTTTATCACTATTAACTGTAGTGTAATTTACCCCATCACTACCTTCTCTCAGCATCAGACAGGTTATAATTTCAATTTTCACTGCTTATCCTTTCTCGTCTGAGCACTAATTTCAGAGTAGCATCTAGTTTAAAGGAGGAAAAAAGTCTAATAAGCTGAAAATAACCACTATTGGCTTCTAGCAATGCATTTGAGACATCACACCACAGTAATACAAGGAAACTTACAGTAACACCAAGCAGAGGTGATGAGAAGCTAGCATCATCACCAATAGCATTCTTGGGAGTTAATCATTACTATTTCTCCCAGGCACAACCATTAAGTCCATCACAGAAATTACACACATGAACTGATCTGATTGAACAGCTTCACACTGCTTACACTCAATTACATTCAAATGCAGCTCAGCCTTCTCTGTAGCACTGGTCCCGAAACAAACCAGGAGCACCTGGCTATGAGCACATCTCAAAACCCCATACTGAAACCCTGAACGGTAGTAAGAGAAAAACAGGGTTCCTCCTCACATGATTCAGCCCTACCTGATTTTCAAGTGTTGAATGTGAATGAAAAACAGATGAATACTTTGGCATGAGGGCAAATAGTCTCACCAAGAAAGATTCTTACAGCCCTGCACCTACACCATAATTTGCAAGCAACAATAAATTTAGAAATCACATTTTTAAAACCGATGTGTTCAAAATTCATCTTAGCCGTGCCAACAAATGAAGTTATGCTCACAAATCACTCGGGTCTCCCCTGCATACTCAAAAAACCAAATAGCAACCAACCACTACATCAAGTTTGGAATAATTCTTAAATGCTGATTTTATGCCAGAAGAATCATACCATTCTCCAAGTGGGAAAATAAAAAAAGAATACTGCCCCAGAGTAAACTTGTTAGCCTACTTTTCTCAAGCAAATGAGTTTCCAGCCTAAACCCCCGGAGTCAACTCTCTCAAATTTGCCAAAGGAAAGAGAGCTTAAGGCATTAAAAAAACATGACTAGAAAGCCCTAATCCCCAATACAGGATGCTGCATCCTCTGAAGAAATATCTTAATATAACCTAGTTGTGATCGTGGCATTATTTCATATCTTACTTGTCAAGACTTTCATCTAATGTCTCATACGAGTTCTTGTAGCACTCTATTCTTTTCATGAAGTCTTCTGTTGCTTCATCATTACTACAATCGACATAGTCAGGACTACCCAGCTTCACTTGCTGTTTAAAATAAGAATAGGAAAGTAGTACATAATTTTATTTCCCTTTTTAATGGTAGCTTAGACAAAATACAAAAGGAGAGAAGACAACACTAAACCTTATTTTCTGGAAGCTAATTAAAATACACATAAAGCAAAAAGGAGCTATTCTTCATGGAATTAAACTGAGTTAGCAGAAACGGGAACAGAAAAAGAAAAAAAGAAAAAAGTGTTCTATTAATTGGGACTATTTTTTTTTTTTTTTTTTTTTGCTACTGGAAGTTCTTATAACGTACTTCTAAAATCACTGAGCTACACTAAACCTCTCAACTTAAAGCAGTTAGAGCAAACTTTCCTACACTCACCACAATGTTTGCAGCGATGACCTCTGGATCGACACATACTGACTCGACAAAAAAAGTCTTCAGTCCAAACGGGAAGTTACATGTATAGAAGGAAGGAAGAAGGAAGGTGCATTAGAACGCCTCTGCAGCACACGAGCCTCACGTTGCTCACTTCCACGCTAACCTCTTTTTAGCAGTGTCACACATTAAACTTTCCTCAAATTACTTGAAAGGTTTCTGCATTCGCTCATCAGAAATTGTCGGCTTACCATTTCCTGAAGCATCATGCTCTATATTCCTTTCCCCAACAATGCTCTTAAGTGGGAAAATTTTGCAGTGAGAAAAACTTAGAATAGAAGAGGAAGGAAGAAATAAATGCAGAAGATGCAAGTTCAGCCACACAAACTTTAACTAATGCTTCTGAAATAGTAATTTAGAAGTTCTTCAATTAATGGAGTAGCCTCAAAACCAGAGGTTTCTTTTTTCCTGCCTCAAAGCTTTATGGAAATGCAAGTTTAGAGGAAATGAAAGATTACCAGAGAACAACTAAATGCAAAACAATCCTGGACAGAAGGCAAAAGGCACAGAATTTTTTTTGTTTGTGCAGAAATAACAGAATTCACTGTAAGTTTCAGCAGCAAAAATCTGACCTGCACCATGAGCCATATTTTAAAGAGTTCTTGCTGACAGTACACTCCAAACTACAGGTCCATGATGACAGAACCGAAGCCAGATATTAACTCCAAACAGTAAAAACATTAAAGATGAGAATAAGGAGGATTGGATGACTTTTAATCACAAACAATGCCTGAGAACACAAAATGGACTACTGAGTAAACATTCAGAAAGAATGTAGCTTACGCTAGTGTACTTCTTAACTCAGGAGTACAGAGAAGGGAAAAACTATCACTGCCTTACTTGCACAGGCTTTAGCTCAGAACTCCTTTGCTTTTAAATCACCTTATATCCATTTTCTTCACCAAATTTGTAAATAGTTTCTCTGCGTTCTCGAGTTGTGTTTGTAGCATCGAAGACCTAGGAATAATTACGGGGGAAGAGAGGGAGAGGAATTAAAAAAAGCATCATAGCCTGTGAAAACCACTCTTAGTAACAACAAAAATAAGGGTCTGAAGTCCCCAACACGAAGGAAAAAAAAAGTAATAATGTGAAAGCACTACTAGCAGGACACTGCATTTGGAAGAAGTAACCAGAACTTAAGACTAACACAAGACAGGACAGAACCTTCCTCCTGACCCATATCAGCATTAAATACTATTGCAGTTTTTCAGTGATCTTATACAACACACACACACACAAAAGTGTAATCAATATGCTATTCAAAATGTAAGTTTTGAAGGGCAGAAGATCTGCAAGACTCGTAACTCCTACCCATGAACTACAAGATATACACAGCCATTTTTCTAAGAATTTGTGTTGAGCTCTGAATACACCAGAGTTTCACCAAAGTATGAAGTTTGCCGAAGTATAGTTTACCTCATGTCCTGAGCAGAACTTACAATTACAGTTAATGCTTCTCCCTCATTAGTTAATGAAAACACCTCATTGTGTTGAGAAAAACATTGTTATGCAAATTAACATGAATATGCAAAGTCAATAGTTCAACAGCTGATGTTTTGCATTCCATTATTAAATGGATATACAGCAATTTACTTTGAGTTTCTCCTGCTCTCTTCAGAGATTTCTCACGTCAGTAACACAACTGCCAAGCAATACCCAGGCTGCTTTCTGTTCAGTAAGGCTTCACCTTTCACTTGAAACACCAGACTGTCAACCAAAACAACAGTCATGTTTAACAGTACATTATATAATGTGGAGAGGAGGGGGACATTTTTCTCAGTACAACCTTCTCCTCAGTCAACCCCTCAAATCACAAAGGTGGTTGCTCAATACAGTATCATTACCCTGAACTTAAGTGCTCATTTCACTGCAGCAACAAGACAGATCTAACATATAAATCTCAAAGAAAAAAACAAAAAAACCCCTCTGATATACCGAAGAGATATTGGAATTACTCATGCTGCATATTATCCAGACAACACACACTGTTTTTGTAGGGAAGCATCTCAAGAATGTGTCTTCAACAAGAAACTTACAGCCACGTGCCCGTTTTCTTCACTGAGGTACTGTCGGACATCATTCAGCGCTGCTAAGGCACACTGTCTTAAAAATGAAAGAGAGTAAAACTCAAACGCTAATTAAAGTCATGTTATTAATTCATTATTATTCAGTCATCTACTACTCTTTTGAATTATTGTGCAAAGGTTGCTTATATAAAAAAAAAAAATCTATTAAAACAAAGGTAGCACCAAGTATCTGCGACAGAGGTGAAAATAACATCCCACTGTAGTCACCAGCTCAATACAATTAGTACTGGAGACCACCGAAGACATAAACACCAAAAAACCCCACCCCTACATACTTTAAGCTTGGGTGAAATCCAGACAAGGAGAAATTCATCTGCAACTTTCCTATTTCCCTGGTGTGAATATTATCTTCACAGTCCACCATGATTTCTAGCACATTAAGTAACACTGGAGGGCAACATTAACACTATACACAATATACTCATTAGTAGAACAGAGCCCCATTTATTTCCAGTAAGTACAGTCTTTCTGCACTACAGCCATTTCAACAGCCTTTCTATGCATTGCTACTCTCTTTGGACTTCCTGACTGAGATACATAATTCTTCTCTTATATTTACCATATTCTGCATGCACAGCTTTATCTTAAAAGAAAAATGGAAGCTTTTCAATCCTGACAGTACATCCACATCAGCATGGTCAATAGATGTCAGGAATTGAGATTCATCAGTCAAGCCTTCACTAAACAAATATCAACCCTCTTTACTCATTGCTAACGAGGCAGATTAGCTCACACAGCCCATTTCATGCTCTATTCCTCACCATTTAGTCTAATAGCTGATGTAGAGGCAGGTTAAAAGGTTTGGCTCTACCTCTAAGCCAAAGGTAGGGGCTTGCAAAGCTAATGCACCTCATATCTACTCTTTGGTCCCAAATGATTAGGAGGTTCTTATGTTCTCCTCTGACATTAGCAATATTCAGCTACTACTGAAGGGGAAAGGGAAGAGAGAGGCAACAAGCAGAGGGATGGTCACAAAAGAAAGTCCACACATTTTTGATACTTGAGCTGAAGCAATAAAATACATAGTGTTCTGCCCTTAAAGCAGCCTAAAGAAAATCACATTTCCATTCCTCTAAATTTTCAGTCCCTTCTCATTTTATACGGAGCACCCCTGAATGTTCTCCTGAACATACTAAAAATGACAATGAATGGTGAAGAAAATCAGAAGACCTGCCCCTTGAAAGAGGCAACTCCCTATTGCTCCAACCTTCTCTTCATCTACTCTTTCTTCTCAAGGTCTCTCCTCTACACTACAGCACAGACTCGTTCCAGGCAAGAGGGGAGTCTCAAGCACTTCATCTGGGCACAGATGAAGCACACCCTTGTGCTCACCTCACTTTGCACAGCATTAGCAAAACACAGACATTTCTGAGGCAGTGCACTGAGTGACTGCGTGAAGCATCTGTATGGTGGCCAAAGACAATTTCAAGAACAGAGTAAGTGCTTCATTCCCACTTAATTGAATGAATAATTACAAACATGCTTGAAGTTCTGAAGGTGAAAAATTACAGTATTCAAACCAAAAGAAAAGCAGTTACATGGTTTTTTTTTTTTCCTTATGATCCGCACAGAAGTTCTAAAGTGGCAAGGAACTTTAAGAATTAGGAATTATTTTAAGAACTAAACAGCAAAGAGAGTCCTACCTATTAGCTGATACCTTATGAAAAAGCAAGAAGAATAACTATTTACCTTCTCTGCATTTTTGATGCTCAAGATGAAGCAATTCAGAAAAAAATACCCTAATTTTTCAACAGCCTGAACAAATCACTTTTCCACCTTTGATACAATTTCTTTTCCTTGTCATTTCATGCTGCATTCTCTTAAGGGTGATCTTGAGTATATAAAAATGCAACATAGAGCAGTCTCTAAGAGCAAATTACACAGGGTACCATTTTAATTATATTAGTATCGTAGAAAAAAAACACATTCAAAACTTACTTCCTGATTTTCAAGCCTTCTTCATTGTCAGGCAGGAAGAATTCAAAAGATTTATACTTTTTCACCAAATCTCGACGATACTGACCAACATTAAATTCTGCCAAGAAGAAACCAGGCTGTTGTTAGTGGGAACTGACAACAGTCACATAAAAAAAATACAGAAGTTATGACAGCTTTGAAACCAAACTACTTGCAAGGATAAAATAATTTAGCATATACAAAGTCAACATATTATACTACTACTTGTGTTTTGAGGGGTTTGGTTTTAAATACTAAGAAAACAACAAATCATGGAAATGACAAAGGAACACCTGGGCTATAGGTAGCTTCAGTGGAGTGACTTGGCATTATCGCTGTGCCTCTTTCTCCTTTGCAGAGGTGCTTGGAAGTCTACTGCAGTAGTCTACAAAGGACTATTAATAATCTAACTTTTTCTTCTCTGTATACATGCAGCAAAACAGTATTCTGATAGCACTTCCCAAAACTTTCAACTCTTATTTAAGCAAGGAAGAGTTTTAAATAGAACTAAATAATCTTGCTTTTGATAAAACTGAAAATTCAAGTTGTGGAGATGTTTTTCAGAACTCTGCTAAAATATTTCTATTTTATCAGTATATACTATTTCACAACTCCTGTTCCATTTATTTAAAAGCATGCTTCAGTAGTAAGGAAAAAGAAAAAATCAAAACAACAAACATAAGTAGTGAACACAATCTTAATGTAATCTCTTAATAGTGGTGAAAGAAAACTGTTTATCTGAGCAAAGATCTCTAAGGTCTGTGGGCATACATCCGGCACCGTATCATATACGGATTAGGTTAAGGCAATTCTCTTTTGCCACACAGCAGATGACACTGTACCCTAATTAACACCATTTGACAGCTCTCTAAGTAGGTCTCTGAAGTACAATTAATGTGTAACTTCTTTCTGATCTCTATTTTCTCTGCTGAACTGAAAAGCATTCTTTTTTAACTTTAGAGAGGATAAAAAAAATAGATCATTTATTCTCCCCAGAGTCAAGTTTTGTTTCAATTCAACAATGTTGATACAATTTTTTTTGGTGATGAACTGTACGAGATGTATTACAGCACAAACCAGGTTACTCTGTGACAGGTTTAATGAGCAATGGCCATATTGGCTAGGGGAAAAGGTGGTTTCTTCTAAGAAAAACAGAAGATGCAGTAAGTTCAGATGGCCGGTGATGTCAGGCAATAGCTTTTTAAAAATCAAAGTTAAAAAAAATCATAAGAATAGCTACTGCAAGAGGGTCATGCACAGCAAAGGAAATAGCACTATCTAGTGGAACAATCTTTAGCCCTTACTATTAGCATCCACCCCTGTGGAAAAGTTTCACAAAGCTAACTGCTATCACAGCTACCACACAGCCAGAACTATTCAAAAAAAACCTTCCCAATGTTTAGTATCTAAAAACCACACTGCAACACAATTCTATCCAGGCATCTAATTGACCTTATTTCCTTCAAAAAGGCCAGACAAAAGTCCTTTGTATTTGTAATCATTTCACATTCTAAATGACAGAGGATTTTGGAAGGAATAGTGGGGGAGAAAAAAAAAAAAAAAAAAAAGGAAAAAACAAGCAAGCCGCGTAACCAGTGGCTGAAATTATTCAACTAACATCAACCCTGGGCTACTCACCTCCACCTGTTCTTAAACTCTCCAGCTTGCTTAATGTATGAGACATGAAAAGATGGCATTTATCTTTTCTCCGGCTTACATAACCTTGTAATTTTAACCATCTGTCTCAGAGAACAAGAACACTTACTAGATTAAGCACACACTAATTTTAAGACATTAAGAGCCAACAACTAACAGATGTTATGGCTACTCAATACTTATATCAATTCAGTCCCAATCAACTGGAAGCAATAGGCAATGTGTCATCCATTCCCTCAGTCAGTGAGGCACTTAAAATTGATTTCAGCGTCAATAAAACTGCATCACTGAGGACAGAAGTAACAGGATGGGTCTGTGTTTTTCTTAGAAAGTCCCAAGTCACACTTTCTAACAAAGACAAACCATAACCAGAAACCAAGGATGGAAGCTCATATGGTAACTTTATGTTACATATATTTGTAAAGTAAGGCAGCTGTGTTCTAAGTATTTTTTATTAAGCACAAGTGCAAGTATTTCTTGACATGCTGCTCACAGTAGCCAATGCAACTTTCCCCGTAACTAAAGCAGGTCACCCCTACCTGTTTTACTGTATTTAGGATATATTCAACCAAGCATCAGCCAGATGTGGACAGTATGTTTGTTGTCCAATACTGGATTTCTGCTTTTCAAAGTTCACATAGTATAATGCTCAATGCAGTGACATATACATAACTTACCAAAATACATGTATGTTAGATGTATATCTAACATACAAGCATAGTTACATAACATACATTTTATTAGCTTGGATATGGGTTAACCTATTTAGATTTTTATTCTGTTTCAGTCTAATGAATAAAACTGAAGTCCTTAAATATCTGATACTGCTCATCAGAAGGGTTATACTGTGTGAAAACAGTCAAAGCTCAAGTGATAATTTAAATCCTATAAACTCTCATACTCAAACAATATAACACATCCTCCATAAAGTGTCATCTAAATAAAGCACATTAGACAAGTTTCTAAGAGCTCAAAAAACCCACAAACAGATTCTATACTCTAAAATCAAAATGCAGTTTAAATATAGGCCAGAACTCTTCATCTTGACTTCTTGGAGCTACTAGGAATTACATCTCTGAATATCCAGCCAAAAGCCTACGCTTCGGTATGATATAATATGTTTAATGTAATTTAAATGATTAACTAGTCATAACTATAAAGCCATCATTAATGCACCAGACACAGAACACTAGAACTATCTCTTCTTTCTACAGACACAGAGGAGAAGGCAGAGGAGATGGCTGCTCAGAACTCCCAGTGGACTTAGGTGTTGTTTACTTGTCAGTCTGGGTCCCCAAGACACTACAGGAGCTCAGGAATGAGGCAGGACAGCCAGGTCTTGCCATAGCTAATCTGAGCCATTGTTTCCCACTCAAAGCACATATATGAAGTCCTTAAGAGAATGATAACAAGTGGCTGCTTCAGTTCCTTGGGCACTTAATATTCAAAGAGCTGTAACTCATTCCACAAATGCAGTCAATCAAAGAGTTACACAAAGAATTACACATTGCAAAGTTCACTGAGAGAAGAAGATGGAGAAGACAGAACTTTAACCCAGCATCCGCTTGTAAACAAGGTTCCCCTTCATGCATGTAAAGAAAGGAAAAGGGGGGAGAAAACAAAACCACAACAAACCAAAACAGTTGAAGAACCAAAGCTTTAGAAGAAACCAAAGTTGATTTAGGCATCTGACAGAACAAGGAGGTAAATGAAGACTCACCAGAACCTGATTAATTACTGCCTAAGTGGAACAGAGAGCCTGTGTATGTCACTGCTTAAAAATAACCCCCTTTTGCTTTGTTAAGTAGTCAAACTTGGCAACAAAAATACAGGGGGTTATGTTTATAAAACAGGTACCTAACACCTGCCCTGTCCTTCTGATGTAAGCAACAGTAAATCCATCACCTTTTGTAGGCACTCCGATCCAATTCAAATAGCGTGTCAACTTCTTCGAGATGTAGGTTTTTCCTCTTGCTGGAAGACCCACCATGACAATCAGAGTAGGGCAATTGGTCATACATACTGAAACAGAAAAACAGAAAACTGGGGTTTACTGTTAACATTCCCACAAAGCAAAAGCTTACATCACAGTGAAAATCACAACCTGTGCGTGCTCTCTGAGGAAGTGACCGTTCAAGTAGCTCATGCACAGTGTCTCACTTTTTCAGGGGGTTTCCTCAGAAGCACAGTGGAACTAAATGGGTTCCTTACATTGTGTTGAATTCTTGAAGAGCAAAACAGTGGCAGTGCAACATTGGACAAGTGAGTTGTATACAGGCAGAAGACAGGAAACCTGTGTATTCGCATACATGTTTTAAGACATAGAAAACCAATACCAAAACCAGGACACTGACATCTTATGCCTGTGTACCTCAGTTCAGTGCTTGCATTGAAAGGAAACAACAAGGTATACACAAATTTTACATAATTTAAAATCTTTAAGACAAGACCTCAACACTGCTCAAACATTTCTTGGTTTTGAGCAAAACAAGCATGACATAGGCACTTTAATACATTATAGTATGACATAGAACTCACTATTAATTATTTCTCCTTTAAATATTAACACAAAAATCTCTCTTGAAACAAAGCTCATTTTGACTGTTCTGAGATGGGTTGGGAGGAGTAGAGTGCAAGTATTCTACGCAATCAAGTACAGCAATCTGATATCCAGATGTACGTACAGAAATAATCTAAGGCAGAGAGTTTAATTAAAAAAATAACCCTGTAGAAAGTTAAAGGAGACATATGTACAAATTGAAAACCTTGATGCATTTCCTTTCAAATGACAAGATTTTGAGCATTTTAATGGCACAAAACCATGGATACCTTGCATGAAACTATCAGCTCTACAAGGAACTGCCTAAAAGGAAAGAAGATATTAAAGTGGTGCAAAGATACAACTGGCTCTCTCCAGCCCCTGTTTCAAAAGGAATTAATTTCTATACAATGCACACTTGAATCAATTTCCTCAGTGTGTTGATAGAAGAGTCAGTTAGCTCAGAAAGACTAAATAACTAAACTGTTGCACAAAGCACTATGATTGCCCAAGATTCCCAAACCCTGGATTGACAAAGTTCCAACCCACAAAGTCACTTGCACAAATCTGGCACAGCCACTGCACAAGGTAAATCCATCAAAAAATGAAAAACGCACTTTCTTAAAACACACAGTGAAAAGGAAAAAAACAAACAGACAAAAACTAACAACAAAACAAAACCACAAAAACAAAAGCAAGACAAAACACAAAGCCACTACCCAAACTTAACCTGCGGCACATCGAACAGTCTACTACTCCATGTAATGAAAGTTACAGGGAACTGATCACAAACCTAAACAGATCCACCCAAACGTGTCCATGTCTCTGTAAAGACACTGATAAAACCCCTCAGAGTAAGCTCCTCTGTGCAGAAGCCTATAAACAAGGAGTATAACTACTTCTGTCCCTCTTCCTCTTTGTCCTATGTTCAGGCCTGTGAACCCCCTCTCCAAAAGAAGGAAGACAGGCTCTGGGGAAACAGTCTATGAAGTGCAGAGTACAGTGCACACTAAGCTTAACAGCTTTGCTTCTACTTCTAATGCAAATGAAATAAAATACTGAGATGCGAGAAATCCCCGAGCCCCTAGCAATCTTGAAAGAGAAGGCATTCTTCTCAAAAGCTAGTTTGAAAGGTTCTTCACCTGAAATATCTAGCTCAAATTTTAAACAATTTTCCAGTATAAGCAGTGAAGTAAGAGTCGTAAAAGACAAACCAGGGTGTGTACAGAAAAGCTCGGTACACAGCCTCAGGTTGACCTGCTCTGCAAGGAACTGTGCTATCTGAAACAGGATTTTCTACTCATTCTGGACAAAATTTATCAACTAACATTAGACCTAGATTACCTCTTTTCTGTTTTGGTGGTGGTTTTGGCTGGTTTGGGTTTTTTTAATTTTTATTTTTTTTATTTGGGGGTTGTTTTGTTTGTTTGTTCTGTTTTTGTTTGGTTTGGTTTTTTGCGGGGGGGGCACAGAGTGGGAGTTTGGTTGTGGTTGGCTTTTTTTTTTTTTTTCTTCTTCTGGGCCAAATCATACAAATTTAGCCTTCTCACAGAATATTTGTCTTTTGGTCATATAATGATAAACCCATACTGGAGCAAAACTCCATTTTGCAAAACCAAGGGTTAGGAAGCTACTGTGAAGAAACCTGCAACCCACTGAAATGGCTGCTTCAACAAATTACACACGAAAAACTGTGTGTAAAAAATCCTATTGACCACGTCGGTTTGTAAAAGACCCTCTCACTGAGCTGCAAACCAAAACAACACAACCACAACAATGTGCAAGAGGGACATTTCTTCCCCTTACCAAGCAGTCAGTGTACAAATCTGGCACCACTTGCATTTTTAGACAAATTTCCTCCAAGGAAGTACAAAAACTAGCAAAACTGCCTTTGTTAGGGCCCTATGCATACAGCTTAAAAGGTGTGCCTAATCTGATATTCTCATCACCCTGTGCACCACTATTTAGTGTGCAACCATAGAGCATACAAAACAAGGGAATTATCTCCTGATCCCAAATAAACAAGTCCCAATCCTATTCTACTGACGTGCCGGGCTGACCATGAGCGCCCTTCCTGTTTAAAGACAGATACTGGTATGACAGATGCTCTGCCTGCCAAAAAGAGGAATGACACGCATTTTGATGATCTTAAATACTCTGTTCTTACATAACACTGTAGTCCTGTAAACACCACTACACAGATCTGCGGTGCTATACCATATACCAGCCATGATTGCCTGCCTTCAACAAGAGGATGTCAGTTTGCAGTCTAAAAACTCTTTGGTGTTCTGGTTTAGATGGTCAACAGTGTTTGCAGTCTAATGCCATCTACTCAGGTGGCAGGTATCAACAAGCACACCTATGCATTTGGAGGCAGAAGTCAAAGGCACATTTGCTGCCCCAAACAGCAGATATTAACAGCTAAATGACAGGACTAAAACTAAAAACACAAAAACTACTTTATTTCTTCTGTACCTTAGCAAAGTATTCTCTACAACACACAAGACTCAGCACCGCAGACACGGGTTTTTGTTTCCTTCCTTACAACCCTGTGTAATTAACAAGGCTTAATTTTGCTCATCAGCTCAGTAAAAAGTCAAGACCTGAACAAACTGAAAAGTTCTGAGGATGTATCAAATCTGCAAGATAAAAATAATTTAACTATCTTTCACTTATCTGACTGAAACACAGCTTTCTCAAGGAAATGCTGCCAACACTCACTGCAAGGGGGGGACTTTCACTCCAATAAAAGTATTTAAAATGTCAGCATCTCAAAACTTACACCTTTCTTTGAAGAAATGTAAGCAATCTTGACATGAGAGTGTGGACTGATACAAAACCCCAAACAAATCACATTACATATATCTAACTCCTGGAATCAAAAAGCCTCTTTAGTTTAATATTTGCCCAATGACACAACGCTTAATTCTCCTCTTCACAGCACCTCACCATTACTCACTTTATATGAAAAACAATTTGCAGCACAAAAGTAGTTATATAGGTGCAAGTTGCGGAGCCAAAGCAGACTCTTAAATGCAGATTTCTCTCAATTCCTTATAACTGGATTGTCTGGTTTACCTCCAGAAATCTTTCACGCAACACAGTCTCAAGAAAAACTCATTTTTTAATACTGCTTCACTCCTAAGGGGTTTCCAACAGCCCCAACCTGTGGATAACCTGTCAACACTTAATTTTGCTAGAGGAACATACACATTCAGAACAGTAAACCAAAACTTACAGGATTGTATTCCACCATTTGCTAAAGATGCGCTATGACCTGACCTATTTTTTTTCTTAAAATAGATGTTTATAGCATATACATGTTTATAAACAGCATCATCAAAAAGAAATGGATGTTGCATCTCCTTGCTTAGAGGGAACATACAAAAACACACTCAAATACCAAACAGGGAAGGAAAATGACCAAGTGATGAAGCACATTAAAAACAAGTATTGCCATTTAAGCAAAGTCATTATCCCAGTTAATTTTTTTCTTATTACTACTGAACAATACAGTGAACTGCAGCTTGGAGCAAAATTATGACTGTCTACCCTTCTAAAGTTTAAGACTTAACAGTCAAGGAGAGAAGAAACTACATGCTCGTTTCTTGCTCTTAGACTCCATTGTGAAATAATTCAAGATAAAGAGGAAGGTTGTGAAACCAAACTGGGACACTGAACAGCCCAGATCAACTGTGCAGCATTTCATCAGCCCTCAAAACTCCTGATCTTGTGAAATCGGAGACAAGTGGTATTTTTAAATGTCACCTACTACCTAGCACATTATCTGCTGTCCCTACCTTTCACCCAAAATGAAAAATTTAGCATAGGTAAGGAAAAAGCTAAGATATAAGTCAACTTTTAAGGTCAGATGCTTTTTGTATCAAGCTGCTGTAGTCAACCATCTGAAGTTTACAAATGATTCTTGCTGTTTCTATGGCCTTCAACTCAAGGCCTGTTCTCCAAAATCACTGTACTATTTAGAGGCTCATACACAAGTATCTTTTAACTATAAACCAGCACAACCACCCTTCCAAATAAGGTCAGCCCTACGTGTTTTCTCCTAACACTTATCCAGTTTAACTATTGCTAATCCATTTTTTTCATGTTGATCTATGATGACAACCAGCCAACCCGCTTCTTCCTGAACAGCAGCCTGCTTAGGTATAGAACTGAGGTCATCCACTATCTTCTAATTTGTGTCTCCTCTTCTTGTCCAAAAATTCACCAGTTTCTAACATCACCTTGGTGACCCAGAATTCATATTTATTCTCTGGCCAACCTCATGCCACTAGCTGCTTCTAGCAGCTCTGTTATCCACTTGTTCAGTGTTACCATTTGCTTCCTACAGCTTTGCTGCCAACAGCAATCCCCCACCCATACAACCTGATGGTCAGGCTACAGCTGAGTGTTGTCCCCACCTCATTCATTTTCTCCATCTTCAGTTCCTAGGGTTGGGAGTACAAATACACATCAGCAGCGTGAGCTCAAAGGGTAGAGTTCTTTAGAGCAAAGATAATCCTCATTTGATAATTTTTTTTTTCTGGATCTGATGTACATTCATACTGCTGTAAGAACAGCAAATAAAAATTATTAGAATGACCAAATTCCAGCAGCTTTAGGAAAACAAAGCCATTAACTGTGGTAAGAGAGAAAAACAATGCTTAACCACAGAAAGTTCACTATTTATCTCTCACTCTATAAACATCCTCTGATAGGCTCTCAAACCAACTTTCACTATAGAACACTTTGCCATTTATTTTTTATGTCCATGTTTGTAGCCCATTGCTTCATAGAGCTTGAAGCGATCTGACATCCAATGCCAAAAGCAGCTTTACTGCAACCTACTTACAGACAAAAACCTTTCACAGAAGGCCACAAAAGGTAAGTGGCAGTTACAAATAAAATAACGTGCATTTCTACTGCCTTAAAGTCTTACTTTGGAAGGTCATTTACAACAGTTACCTTCATTTTACTGCTCTCACTAGCTGTAAAAGTTCAGTCTGTTCAATGAGCTGCCCACAGCCAGAACTCCTCCTTGAAATCTTAGTAACATACAGACTAAAAGAACTAGCTCTTCAAGCCCCATGACAGCTAAACCCTGGCACAGCTCACCAGATTGCTTCTCCCCCAGATAATTCTAGTTGCTACAACTTTTAGAAAATCACCTAAGGCAGAAGATTGTTCCACCAAGTCCTCAACGGGAAATATGCACGACTGTGCTAACCCATCTTACAGAAAGATAAAGTAATAAAGGTCATCAACATGAACGAGGAAAATAAAAAAAAAACCAACCAAACCAACTATAGGAGGGTGGAAGAGTTCATCTTGCTTAGCCTACAAATTCAAAAGACATCAGAGCAACAAGCTTCACTGCTTCCACTGGAAAGCTATTCCAGTGGATGAGAAATTCACTTCCAACTTGAGCTTCTATTTTTTGAACGGTAACATTTAACACAGTTACCTCTAACAGCAGAGAACGGGAGCTGGTCCACCCAACACTGCCCACATCACCCAGCCTGGGCAGTCCATCCTGAGCTGCCACAGCAGGGCTACAGGGCCTGCAGGTCATGCTGCACCATCAGAACACAGGGTGATGCACAATACATGGAAATCTGGCAATAAAGGACGCTGCAGCACCTCCTTGCATGAGAAAAATTACAAAATGTTCCTAGTTCCTGAAACAAGATAGATGGCTTTACCAAGAAGGAGTAAGTTCAACTCCTCTTGAGGCTGTTCGCAATTCTTATGCATGACAAATGACTGCAGACATATTATGAGTAGAGCTATAATAGCAAATGTGTGCAAAGGATTAAAAAGGAATATATCTGCAATTTTTTTTTTTTCTAACAAAAAGGTTGTTCAAGGGGTCTTGGGCACGAAAAATTATAGAATTCTAAAAAAAAAAAAGTATGTGAAATATATATTTTTTTTTCAGTTTATAGCCAAGAGAAGCTAAGTAATTCTGTCAAGAAGACTGTATGTCACCAGATTACATGAGACCAATATGGAATTTGGTTGTGTTGGTGTGGCTTTTGTTTGTTGTAAAACAGTGTCTGTGTCAAAGCTGTAACAAATGTTACTTTGTTTGGAAAAGAGATGCCACGTTAAGGCCAAAATGAAGCTTTCTCCTTAGTGTGTTTACAAAAGTAATTACATACGCTTTCAGACCCTTTTCCTATTTCGGCATCCATCTCCTCTTAATACCTAGTATTTTTCAGAGGATGGAGTAATTCAGTTCACACAGAAATACATGCCTGTTTGCCTAGCAGAAAACAAGAAAGTTTGGGCTTTTTTTTTTGCAAGGGCTGGACCAAGGCAAGACCAGAGCAGAGAGCCCTCTGCTCTTTCTGTCAGCGCAGCCTCTTTGCATGACAAATAAAAACATTTCGACACGACAAAGCTCCCTTTTATCTGCAAAATTTCCATGTACTAAACCTCGGTTACTTAAGTAAAGGGGAAAATAAAAAAATAATAATATATATATATAATAAAAAAACCAACCACAACCAAACTGGGGAAAAAAAAAAAACCCACAACACAAACCTGCCAGGCAAAGTTTGTTAATAAACTATGGTTCACAAATGCCACAGCCAAAGTCTTTACAGGCTGATGACTTGGCTGGCTGCACCTCAAAATACAGAAAGCCATTAACTCATACAACAGATGGCCTGACACAGCACTGGTTTTGAAAGGCAAAAATACCCCAAAAATACAGTGACATTTTTAGGTCTCTCTTCAAGGAGAATATACTGAATATAAAGGCTGCCTAGAACCAGAGCACTGGGGGGGGGGAGGGGGGGGAGGGGACGGGACACGGACGGGCAAGACCAACAAAAACAAACCCCACAGAACAA
>JAAGNO010010352.1:0-32148 GCA_033439905.1 Ceryle rudis
GTTGGGGTGCAAAGGCAAAAGTCTCTTTAAGAGGCTCCCTTTTTCAGATGTGGCAGCCATCTGAGGGGTGCTCCTGGGGATGTGAGTGAGGCGAGGGACGTGTGCAGAGCACCGCGGTCAAGCCACGGTCCGTCGGCTGCAGCTGCCTGTCAGCCGGCCCTCTCCAAACCCATCCCCAGAGCCTCAGCAGCAGCTCAGCGGCTCCCAAAAAGCAGGAGGTGGGTACTCTGTTCACAGATGAGAAGATGACAGAGCAATTTGCCCAAGGCCACTCAGCAAGCTGGTGTCGGAGCTGGGAATAAACCATCCCTGCTCCCATTCTCTGGCTGGGAGCATGAATAAATACCCCCGGCCTCGACACACGTGTCCCAGCTGAGAGACATGGGGCCGCAATGTTAAACTCTGATTTTTGCAGGGTACGCGATCTTTGCCAGGGGCCCTCATCAACCCTTGCGGTTTGCAGTGAGTACACAGAGGATAAAAAGCCACGCTTCCCCTTTGCAGCCGAGGGACAGAGCTGGCAGGGATGAGCAAGGAAACGGGGATAAGGGCAAGGCGGTGGTGAAATACAAACATTCAGAGGCATTTGCAGCACTTTGCATATGTGATTAGCCCTAAGTGCGCTCACATGCACAGAAAAAAAAAAACCTGTAGGGACAGAGCTGCTGGAGCTGCTCTTTGCCTCCTCTCCGTAAGCAATCACCTGTGCTCAATGTGTTAACTTAAAAATCCAAGGATGAGGTGGGGCACTGGAGCTCGTCCTGTGCTGCTCCACTCCTTTATGTAGAAAGGGGAATTTTAATATTGCAGACTGTAATCAATTAGCTTTTCCCAGCATGAAATTCACTTACATTTTGAAACTACACTTTGAAGAGGTCTACTTTTTGGCCTGTCAAGTCCCCTTTAACAATTAATTTCGATATAGGTTCTTTTAGCCTGGTTTCCAATGGATATAAGGCTTATGTAGTCATGTTGTCTGCATCTGTCTGCCTGTCTGTCCATCTCTCTAGTAACTTTTGAAGCCACTAGCTGATTTTGAAAAAGTTTGGCAGAATCATAATTACATCCCTACAGATTTTTGTGAAAATAAATGGCCTGATAGCAAAAAGAGACCCTAATCACGGTCCCTGGCAGGGGAAGTTACAACAGGGGGCCATGCCTTATTAGATTCCAGATATTCCATAAAAGTGAAACCACTAATAATTGCCTGATCTGTATGAAAAGCTTCAAATGACGTTTACGCCATCTTAGATACCCTAGTTAATCACCCACAGTATACACAGGAGATGCTGCTTTGTTAGTTCCAGTGCTCACTAAACTACTTGTTTTTTTTTCTGTACCAGAGGCTGCCACCAGCTCTGCTGTTTCATGTGTGGCTACATAAAATCTCTTTAATCCTAGGTGCTCTATTCATTTCTGGCTGCACAATGTAATCCTTTGTGTTGAGCTAGGGCTCCCACATGAAAGCAACAGTAGGTTCACAAATATGTTTAGGTTTATATTTAAAAGCAAGCAAAACATTTCCCACATCCAAGTAAAAGCAGTAGAGATTTTTTCAGTTTGTTGTGATGAAATGTTTAGTCCCCATCTCTCACTCTAAAAGAGAAAGTGTTGTTTGTGTGTTATATGATAAATAGGGGCAAGGAGCTGTGCAAAAGCTGAGACAGACTCTTTCCCAATGCACACGTGTCCCATCCCTCCTCCCTGTTCTCACAGCAATACATTCCAACCAAACGTATTTCCTATATGGAGTTTTTATAAGGTCTGATGATTCGGTCCCTTTTAACACACCCTGACCCTCCTGGCTGACAGGCTCACCCCAAAAACTGGTAAAAAAGACTGCACAAACAAACTGCCCTCTCCATCATAGAGCTAACCCAACCCTTTGGGACTGGAGAAGAAGAAATGTGGTGGGCAGGGTGGGGGAAATACTTGTGCTTGGCCCTGCCCCTCTGGGATGGAAGAATGAATTCCAGTTTCCACTCTAGAAAAGGGTCATTATTGTTTCATCTCAGGTTTTCCTTTCTGCCCTTAGTGCTGGCTCAAGAGAAAGAAGGGGAAGCCTGCTTTTGAATTGGGCCGAGGCAGCTGCAAATCCATGCAGAACTACACTACCAGTCCTTCGACTTACTTTGTACTGGGGATTACTCGCTGGAGGGGCTGGGTGTTCATAGCCAGGGTTGGGTCTCTTTGCCTTTCACCTTTGTTTGGGTGTCATCCCAGCCAAGTCCTGGTTAAGGTCTTTGCTTACTTTCCTGGTCTAGTTCCAAAATGTTTTCCAAAGGATGTAAACCATCTTATCAGGAAATATTACTTCTTACTGTAACCTTCCCCCAACCCTATTACAGTGTTTTAAATCTTCTGCCTTCAAACACCTCCCACGTATATTCTGGTTACTTGGGCCTAATTGCTTCGCTTTCCTTTGTGAGGCAGTGCAGGTTATGCATTAGATAAAGATATGACACCTTATATTTAGCATTAATTGTAACTGTGCTTGTCCCGAGCAAACACCTCTCTTGCCAGTCCTTCCTGTGTAATTTCAGTCCCTAAATAGCCCACCTCATGATATATTCTTTGATAAATTTCCCAGCAGTGTTTTTCTAGTGACATAAACTGCTACAAGCTCTTGTTACAAACATTTGGGTGCTCAGCTCTTTAGGAATAAAATCCTGATGCCTTCCCCCTCACCTACATCTTATATATCCCAAGAGCGGTCAGCATCTACATGCAAAGTAGGAGTAAAAACAAGGGCAGCTCTTAAAAAGAAAGTATCATTTTGCGATAAAGTGTGTGAGATCTGTATAGCAGAAGCCTTTTTTTGAGGGGCAGTATCCTTCAAAACAAGCCAACCTGATTTACCAAAATGTCTCTGATCACCCATACTACCTTTTGGGGTTCTGTTTTGTTCTGGTGTTTGGGTTTTTTTATTTGGGGGTTTTTGTTGTTTCTTTGGTTGTTTGGTTGATTGGGCTTTGGTTTGTTTGGTGGGTTTGTTTGTTTGGTTTTCCATAAAAAGCAGCAACTGATTAAAAATTAGTTTTGCAAAGAAAACAGGATGGCTTAAGTGATGGAGGGTATGAGACAGTGTTTTTCACTTCTCAGTGTCCCAGGTGGAGGTTAGCCTGAGGTGATGGGGCTTTGCCGCCTTGAAATGGAAGGCTAAATAAATAGGTGCCTGTGCCCTGGTTGTTATTAAACACTGCACTCCTTCCCTGTGCTGGCTGGCACCACAGCAAGACTCACAAAAGCTTGGTGGAGATTGCATCTTCTTGACTCTCTTCTAAGGACGGGAATCCTGGAGTTTGTGGGAAGACTATTACATGCACAGCAAGCCGCACTCTGCGTGTCCCGAATCCAAGATTTCATTTGCTGCCAACCCAGCGCAGGAAGGGGTGCATTACTCACATCCAAGTACTGGCAGAGCGAAAAAGCCTGAAACAAGGCGATTTCAGGGTGGAGAGGAAGAAGCATTTGCCTTCACTGTTCTCCCTCCAGCATCCCGAAGAGCTGCAGGTGGTGGAAGGTAGGTGTGTCACTTCTGCAGCAGCAGTGACAGACTGCAATCTGGAGGATGAAGAAATGCTTTCAGATGCTTCCTTTCTGTCATATTACACTGCCTCAGGGAGAAAACCTGGCTGCTGAATTGCCACAACTGCGTCAAGTGCTTCTGGCTTCCCACTCAGTTTTTCAGCTGTTGTTTCCATGTGAGAGTAAATAGGTAAGAAAGTCCTCTGAAGAGAGCAGAAAGGATCAACTCTGTTCATGGGCTCACTTCTTGCAGCAAGGTATTTGCTGACTGAGCATGCACAGAAATGCCTTTAGCTGTTTTCCCCGTCTGCTCCCATTCACAGGGCAACACAGTTTGAGGCAGTTTCCTGTAAGAAAGGGTGCTGACCCAGGCTTTCAACTCCTATATAGGCAAGGACTCAAAACTGGTTGCAATTCAGAATTCAGCTGAGCTGCCCTGTGGGGCCTTGGTCAAGTTGTCTGCTGTGCCTCAGTTCCCTATCTGTAAAATGAGGAAAATACCACTTGAGTTCACAAGACTGCTACAGGGAAGAGCTTGAAAAATAAAAACCCAAACCAACATCACCTAAATTTACTTCAGTTTCTCCTGCATAGGGCAGGGAGAAAAGAAGTCAGCTGTAAAGTCCTTTTGCACATGAGCCAAACCCTGAATGGAAGCTCTTGGTAAAGAAAACAGTGAGGAATAAGCAATGCAGTCTCTGAATAGGATGCTTAATTGCAGCTGTAATTATGTAGCTCTCAAATCACAGTGTGCTTTATAGAGAGAGGGACACCAGGAATAGGGGCACTGGCAAGTTAAGGCAGCTGCAAGGCTACAGCATTGTGTACATACCTGTTGCATGGCTACTGACTCTTTGGAGAAGAAAATGCACAGGTGGGAGTTGACAGGAAGAGGAGTGGAGCACAAAAGCTGGGGTGGGTGTCCCAGGCAGAGGCTGGAGGGATGAGGAGCAGAATGGCAGGAAGCAATTAAGGGGACAGTCTTGATGTGGTGGAGCAGGACAACAGCCAGTACAGCACGATGAGATGGAATTGTGTGTTGATGACAAGGACGAGATGTCCTGGTGCTATGTGGAGCAGAAGGGAGTCAGAAGAGGGAATGCAAGAAAGACAGGATGTGTCCAAGAGTGAACAAATTAAACCAGCTGCATAATCAGTGGAGGAAAGCAGAGCAGTGGGAAGCAGAGATGAGGTGCTGGTATCCATGAAGTTTTAGCCATCCTAGAAGATGGCTAAAAAAACCCATAGCGAAACAGGAAGCTGTGGTTTTTATAAGGAGAAGGAAAGAATAGAACTGTGAGGCTTGAAGATGTGGGGGAGAAGTTAGAAGTTGGCCCTAAAACTACAAAAGTGAACAGGTAGGAAGCAGTTCAGCCCCCACAATAAATGCAAAACTGTGTGAAGGGAGCAGCATGGGAAAGAAAGAGGGAAGCCTCTGAGGGGAGATGCAGGAGGCTGAAGTGTAGGCTTAGACCTGGAGATGGAACAAGATGATTTGTGATTCATGACCATAAGGAAAGATACAGCTAGATGTGGTAGAAATGTGTTTATTTGGTTTGGGCATTATGCCCTTTACTGATCAGCATACACTGGCCTCTGATGCGTATTTAGCTTAAAAATATCCAGAGAGGCAATGTAAAGGAGAATTCAGCTGCTCATGACCTTATCAGAAGCACCACTTTCTCCAGAGGATCCCTACCTTTCACTTGCTGGTGTTTCTGTCCAACAGTGCCACAGTGAAGGCAGATCGAGTGGATGCAAACAACTCCCATAAGTCAGAGAAAACAAATAGAAGAGGTTGACCAGACCTTCTTCCTGAAAGGCTTTTTCCAAAGAGACATGTTGTAGGTGTGAAAGCAAAACTTGAGAGGACGTTACATTTGAAATTTACTGTTTAATTTTTTTTTTTTCATTATAAATCCGGAACCAAGATGATAAAAAAAGTACCAGCTGACATTCCTTGCCTCTGTTCTGGATGCTGTTTCTGTGAAGAAATCACCCTTTGACTTGACCAAGACACTGCACAGCAGCATTTATCCCAGAATGCAATGTTGCTCCAAGTAGGAGTGTAATCTGGCCACCCCAAAGCCACAGAAGGAGAAACTACCATAGTGCCTATGTTTTGATACAGGAGATATTCCTGCCTTGGACTTCAGTAGGGAAGTGCTTCTAAGCCAGCCAGTCTGAGCCATGGTGATGGTCTTGGTCCTGAGGCAGTGTCAAAGGAACACTGACCCATGTGTCTACAAACACCTGAATTGAGGCTTAGAGATCATATTTTCAGATCAGCATTGTCAGAAAGATCTCGTTTTGAACTCTTCCCAAAGAAAAACCCAAAAGCATAATGCACTTCTGTTCTTCCAGTGCCTGTTTTTAGATCCATTTCTTTTGCAACTCAATTAATCAAGATTTTGCTGTTCATTTTATCGTAAGTGGCATTTCTCTTAGGAAGGTTTATAGCTTTCAGTCTTGGAGGTTTAAAAATAATCAAATGGATTCTGAGCTAATCCAGATTCATAAACCATTCCAGTCTGTTAATATCTGAACACTTTGATCATCATATTTAAGAGATTCCTTTCTCCAGAGGGGTACTTCTCAGACTTGTACTTTTCAGATTGTCCCCTGCTTCTCTTTTTATTTTGAGGCTGTGGTAGGTTTGTGTGCTGCACCCTCATGCAAAATGCACAGAAGGGAGGAAGGGGGAGGAGGAGCTGCAGCAGAAGTAAGTGACAGCTCTGAATTTATCCATGTTTATCCTTTTTTCCTATTCTTCTGACAATGGAAAATATAGAGATTTCTCCTTGTCTTTAGCCTATCCTCCTTACCTGCTCTTTTCTATTTGCCATCCTTTTGTGGGATCTTTTAAAACTCTTCTCTTGGGAGTGACCAGGGACATTTTGCTTTTACTGTTCCAGCAAGGCTGGCTTGGTAACATGTTTTTGCTTGTCAGACCCCCACACCTTCTTCCCCACCCTCCTGTATTTATTTTCTTCTGTTGGAGAAGCAGCTGCATCCCCTGGGGAAGAGTGCAGCCTGTGGCAGATCCCCATCCCTACCAGAGAATCTCTGCTCTGACAGGCAGGATGAGAGAATCTGGTCTTCATGGCTCTACTTCCACTTTGTTGAGGCTACCACTTTATTAAGGCTACCAATTAATAGAGGAAGCGATGATTGGATTTTTTCTTTTTTTTTTGTTTCCTCATGCTGACAATTGACCTGAGCCACAGTAAGGCAGGAAATGCAATTAGGCAATGGATGATCTTGGGAAGGACTGCAACTAATGGCTTAGCATTTTGCTTTTCTCACAATTTGTTGAGAAATTTGTCCTTCTACTCTTCCTGCAAGTTGCATATAATACTTAGTGGGTTTATTTCATCCTCTCATGTAAGGCAATTGCCTTTTGATTCTCTTTCAACACTGCGGAGCAATGTGAGCAGCAAATTACAGCTCAAATATCACTCATGCCAGTGCTTGGGATAACATTGTGACATGCAGTGTGAGGGATGTACTGGTGGCCTTGGTCACCAGGTAGCATGGCAGCTTTCCATCCAGTCTTCATCTGAAGGGCATTTGCTGCACCAAGGTGCTTTTGCGCTTGGGGCCAAATCCACCACGGCAAGGCAACATCACAGCCTCGGTCCATCACCTCCAGGAAGCTGTGGCTGGCACTCAACACTGCAGAACAAGAAGCAGTGATGATACCCACAAGAGAACAAGAAACACTATACATGTGTCCCAGCATGAGAGACTGGGTAGGTCTGACATTTAGGTTGAGAAATGGAGAGGCTCCTGCTGGGTAGGAGAGGTGTCCAGGACATGCAGCTATATGCTGCAGTGGGACTATGCAACAGTGCTGGGGAATGAATTCAGTCATCTGGGAGAGGGAAAGTTTGAATTGGGTTGTTTGTCTGTAGCACTAGCTTACCTACTTTTATGAACACTGCCCTGGCAAATTAGTTGGATCAGGGTGATTCCCTGCCTTCATCTACGCAGTGGCCTGCCAGTCCCTTTTGTTCTGAACATATTGATGTTTGGAAGGTAAACAGAAGGTATGCCCACAATGACCTTTAGATCTAGAAGCCTTTACGGTTTGCATAACACTGCAGGTATATATGCCACGATAATAAATAAGCTGGAGTAATTATGGAATAAATCCTTGCCCCAAAGAGATACGCAGATGCGAATGGTGGATCACGCTGCCAAACATGAAGTACAGCTCAACCAGAGAGGAGTGTGCTGCAAACACCCAGGGTTGTTGCAAGAGGAGGGAAGAAAACCTAGCCAACAGGAGCAGGCTGCAATGGCAAGCTGAAAGAAGCCAGAAAGCTAGCAGGGATGAGAAAGTAAGTAAAGGAGATGTTTAACCACTGCTTGAGGGTGAGGGCCCAAAGACAGGGGTTGTAAGAAATGTAGATAAATGCTATCCTGGCATAAAGATAGTCATGGAAGGAAGAGGAGCTTTGAGTCTGACATCCACAGCTCTGCCATTGTCCTGCTATGCAACCTTTGCAAATCACCTTCATCTGACTTCTCTCCTCATCTTTGTACTTCTTGTCACTCTGACTTGCAAATCCTTTGAAGTAAGACTATCATTTCTACAGGCACATGAAGTGCCCACTGCACCTACGCTTTGAGCTCAGATGGTGCGTCTCTGTCATGAAGGACAGCAAAATCCAGTGCTGGTGCATAGACTTGGATGCAGGCAAAGCTTGTCTTTTAACAAGGGACCTGTTAACAGGGACCAACAGCCTGTGCTGTGGGGATGAAGGAGAACAGGATGCTGGAGAGGACAGGGCAACACCAGCCACCGAGAACACAGCCTGCTCATGGCAGCAGGATTAGAGAAGAGCTATGAAGAGAAAGAAATGTCAAAATCATGGTATGTGGGTGGAGGTGGGGAAGAGACAAGCAATGGTATGGTAGAAAAGGCAGGTGCTATTTTAGTCAGACTGGGTTAATTTCAGCTCTGATGTAACTCCATTTACGTCAATTTTAGTCAGTTGAATTAAACAAAGGATTAATTTAGGTCAATGAGTTGAGGTGAGAGTGAGTCAGCTCAAAATAAGTTTTGGGGTGTAAGGAAGTGATGTGAAACAAGGACGAGGTGAAAAACTGGAGCCATCCTGGATTTGAAGAGATGGTGAAGAAGGGAGGGTGATGATCAAAGAGGGCGAACGAGGGAACAAAGGCAAACAGGCCACAGGACCCTGCAGGGATGTTTGCCAATGATTTACTTTCCCACCTAGAACAATTTGCAGACGAAGGCAGTCTGCTCCAAGAACTCTGCAGTGTTAGGGGTTATTTATCCCTTACTCCTCAGGGTCCACCTCCCCTTGCCACTCCTCTGGTCAGCTCACATACCAACATACTATACTCGCTGAGAGTTCATAACAATTCAGCTTTGGTATTTTTTTTTGGTTGTTGTTTTGTTTGTTTGGGTTTTTTTTTGGTGTGCCTTTTTTGTTTGTTTGTGTTGTTTTTTGTTGTTTTCTTCTGTTTTGTGTTTTGTAGTTGTTGGTCTTGGCTTTTTTTGGTGGTTTTTTTATTGGTAAAACATTCTGGGTTTAACTTGACAAACACTTTGGATCTGGGTTTCACAGAGCAACAGCTGCATTTAGCAGGGAGAATGAGTCTGATTAACTCCTGGTACAGTTTCACTGGAACTGATGGAAATGAATTTGTTCCATTAATTCTCCAGACACAGCATGAAAACCAAATGAAACCAGACAGGGCCATTCTCAGTTTGACAAATTCATTCACACCTTAAATCTTGCCAGCCTGCCCATGGAACACATGGAAGGAGTGTCAGAAACCATCTCTAAGGTTTGCAAACAAGTACCTTTCTATAGCACAGAGGAAATAAAAGAATGATGCCATTACACTTCATTAAATGAAAAAAAAAAAAAATTAATCACATCTCTTGCTTCCTTCCCACTCCACTCTTTCTTTCCCTGCACATGCTTTCGATCAGTTGTTTCTGATGCCTTTCTTAAATTGGTGTTTACTTTCTTGTAATTCTATGTATCCCTGAGGTTTCTTTTCTCTTCCCTGTCCTCATTTCCCTGGCTTTTATTTTCCCATTCAGTTTTTACAGTTTTGTTCTTAGAAATCATAATCTTCAATTGTATTTTTTTTTTATTCCCTTCCTCTGTGGCTTGGCCCTGTTTTCATTCTTCTGTTCTCTTGTCCCTCATTCAGCATCAGCTTTATTTGAAAGAAGAAGTCAGTAGGCTATAAGGTTAAAGATTAACCATCTCTTTGACACCTATACCAAACTCAGCTCCCTCAGTTTCTCACCTTCCACAAATACTGCACAAGAAATAAATACCCAGAAAGGACTCTCATGTCATCTTCAATCACCATAATAAATACAAACTCTCTTCTGTAGCATTCAATCATTATATTTAGTCTTAATATCATGCTTTTCATCTGCAAACACCCACACAAGCATTGGTTAATTTGTCCTTACAACAGCCCTGCAAGGTAGGTAATTACGTGTTATTATATCCATTTTACACATAAGGAAACTCCAGGAGAAATTATGAAACTCCTAACAAGCACACATACCCACAAATTTAAGCAGGTACTAACTGTAACTTCTGCAAATACACATACACATAGTAATCTACATCCATATTAGCGTACACTGAAAATAAGGGACCAGCAAGCTCACGGTAGGAGAGATGCTCGACACATCGCATCCACCAAAAAAGGAAACTCGACACATTGCGTCCACCAAAAAGAAACACAGGATTGCCCTGGACAGCAGAGGAAAGGTGCAAGAAGCAAACAGTGAGCTCTCGACAGCATGCTTGGTATTTTCTGGGCAGCATTTCATGACATCCCTTTCCTGCAGATGAGCAAATGTGCAGGGTGGACTCCTCATTGTCCCCACGCACTTTTTCTGAAGCACAACTAAGATTTGATTTCATGTCTGCAGTTTCACCACTGTTGAACACTCACCCTCGCTCTATCAACACTTGTTTCTGACAAGAAGTTGGGAAAATCCAGTCATGCACAACCCCCAAGTGAGCTCAAGACCTATTTGAATGTTAATTACCTCTTCATGCTCTATCCGACTCGTTCTACTGCCTATCAAGATGTCAGGATGGGAAGATAATAGACCTTCTGGACCACAGGCAGCCACACACACACTAAACCATAGAAATATGGAAGGCACATTAGTGGGAAACCCTGAGAACGAAAATGAGGACGCGAGTAATTAACTTTGATGCAGAACGTCAGCAGTCTGTGCCGGAGTATCCTGTGTGCAGCAACTCCTCTCCACCGCAGGACAGGATGCTCTGTTCCCATCCCACGTGGTACACCTCACAGCAGCCCTTGCACAGCAGAGGCTCCAGGGGCTCTGCAGGGTCTGGTGGGGTCAGATCCTCAAGTATAGTTAGACATTGAATTTCCACTTATGCAAGGGAGCTCTACTGAAAATGATGGGCATTAGATGCCATTAATATATAGAAACTGGATGTGAAAATAAAGACCTCTGGAAGGCTTTTGGCCTTTGTGACTTCCCATTTCATTGTCCTCCCTTCAGTGTGACACTGAGGCTCACATGGACTTGGGAATCATGGTTCAATGAAAACTATCCTCTCCCCCCTTAGACAGTCCTCCTGTCTTATTTTCTGAACCTGTCACATGCTTTCTCAGCATATATATGTCCCGGCACATGATTTCCATGTTGTCATCCTCTCATCCCATGTGTTTTGCGTGGGACTGAGGACAAAGCTATAGGACAAGAGTTTGCCAAGATGAAGGTACATTGCTTATTCCATAAAAACTGACACAAAGCCCCATGTCTTCTATCAATAAAAAAGTTGCTAAGCCTGTATGATGGTGAGTTTTTTCCTATGCCAGATTTTCTTAAAATTCTTTATTGTTTTTAGCTTTTCCATGCAGGGTTATGTCCTTGATGTATTTGTTTTTCTGTGGTCATTTTTCTACACTTCATTATTTCTGCTTTAGAACACTTAGTCTTCCCTACCCCACACCCACACCCCCCCCCAACTGGCATGTTAGTTTTTTATTTTTAATTGCTGTCTGAGCTCTGCCACTGAGCCAGCACAGGCTGCTGCTCCGTAAAACACAGACATTGATTCCCAGGCTGAAACTGCAGAGAGTCCTGCCAAACCTGCTGACTCTGGATTCCTGCATCACAGGGGTCCTGTCAGCTTCATCCCTTATTAATTGCAATCAATCATTCATACCACAGGAGCGACCCAAGCTTTCAGGCTAGTTCATGTCCTCAGTGTCTATGTGCTGTGCAGGCAGGCAGGGAAGGCCAGCCCTGCCTTACAAACTACAGGTTGACAGGGTGAGGCAAAACGATTGTTCCAGGTAAAAACTGTGGCTCTACGTCGATGAGTGGTCTTTGCTTTAAGGACACTTCTTTCCTCAGTGCTCTTTCACTGGGGGGTAAGGGATCAGACCGCCTGTGCTAGCAAGGCCATGCCAGACTTGCAGCACGTGGACTGGCTTCCCATGTCTGGTGGGGTCCAGCTCCCGCCCATGCCCATTCACTGGATGTGGGGAAACCACACTGCTTCACTGGGAACAAAGCTGTGAAAGGGGAGGGGGCAAGCACCAGGGAGCACTGACAGTGGAGTTACTACTTGCATATCAGTGCTGCACAAGGTCCTGTAAACAAGTCTTACAAGGAATTTCAGATCAGGGAGGGAAATACTCTACTTGTATAATATGCACTGAGATGTTCAGATGAGTCAAAAATGCTTGCTGCATTTGCCATCACAGTGACCTATCCTGCTTCATCACTTCCTCATGCTACTCCTGTCTACTTGCCTGTACCCTTTCATCACTAGCTAGAAGCTGCAAGAGCTCTGTGGCATAGGCCTTGGTCTGGATTTAGCGTTCCCAAGTGCTTATGGCACCTTGGGAGTATTAAGAATAAACACTAAGAGAATACTAGCAAAACTTAGAAAAACCAAGGACACACAAAATAAGATGCGCAGTAATGTCAATGACAGGTGTAATGAAATGGAAAACAAATCTACCTATTCTTGTAAGAGAAGCTGATGGGGATGTTGAACTTGTAGAATGAATTCCAGGATCATAATGAAGCCTTGAGCTGGGGATGCAGGACTAAGGAATTAGAAGCTACAATGATGAAGATGAGAGCTCCCAGTTCATGTGGGAGTGCAAGGGGAGACAGTGGTGGGATGCAAATAGGAGGTTGATGTGCTTGCGGTACTGAGCAAGCCAAGCCTTGTCGATACTAGCAGATCACATCCTATTAGAAAGAGTTTTGCACCCACGGTCTGTGTAACAGGATGCTCAACATATATTTGAATTTTGCATGAACAGATAGTTGCATTAAAAATAGTTTAGTCACTCTTGGTTAATGCTCTCTGAACACAACATGTGTCTTGCATATGCTAGGCTTCAACCTCCTTGGGCACCATATTCCTCAAACTGTTAGCCCTTCTTTACATGGAATAGTCATTTATGTACATTTACAACATAGTCATTCCTCACCCACTCCCCTGTGAGGTGTGTTAATCTACACACCAGACAGGCCTCAGACAAACACAGTGTCCTCCACTTCCACTGTGTGGACTCTGTGCAGCCATGCAGGATGCTTGGCTTGACCACTTACTGTGGAACAGTCATGCTACTGTCACCAGTTGAGCTATTTACTGAGCTAAACTAGCTCTAAGTTAACCAGATGTCTTTCCTACATGACACATTTTCCCTCTAAAAACATGGTTGGAATAAAACACCTTTGCAGTAGCTTTTACAATAAGCTGGAGGCTGCAGAAATAAGGAAGGCAGAAACAATAAAGCATAATATGAAGAGTATGTTGGGAAGAGCTTTGGAGCTGTGGTCAGCTTTGTCTGAGTCATGAGAAAAGAAAACCACAAGGCTTTGACCATATTAGACTGTCTTACACAGGTAAATATAAAGATTCTTTAAATAGATGAAAGATAATAATTATAATTTCAAAGAGGAATAAATCACTACCCACACCCTTTGGCTCCCTACATGAAGATCTTATCAAATTAAAGTATGAACTCTTTCTGGAATAATGAGGCAGAACCTCAGCTGGCAAAAATCAGAGTAGCTCCATAGACTTAAGACATATAGCAATGACTTACCCAGATGAAGCTCAATCCCACTTGCCTGCTCAGATGTCTTCTCAGGTGCCCCCTTCCTCCCAGAGTCACACTCGAGCCTGGATGTGCCACAGATGCACACTCAAGCTAAAACTGGTTGCTGTTCAGAGTCGGCTTCCTCTAGACCCAGGGAAGCCAGCACTTCAGAAAAATAGGCTTCCCATTTAAATGTTTATTGTAAGGGCAATAAACACCACCAGTCTCTTGTTAGTAATGGTATCTCTCATCACAGTGGTTGGCTTTCAGTTCACTGACAGAGCCAAAGGCTTCAGAAGACTGAAGGGACAGTTGTGACTATATACTTCTGCTTCCTATAAGCAAGGCCAAAGTACTTAATCCAGTAAACCTTGTATCCCAGCCCCCTTGCCAACCTTGAGCTGCAGACTGTGTGGTAGAGACCACAGAAAGGCTGCTATGCTGTTCAAGTGGTTATGAACCTTTGCTTTTAAATATGCATGTTTTATTTTTAGTCAGTGCAAACCACCCATTTCTGTATCTTGAAGCTTTACCTCTTATTTTTGTAGAACTAAATTCAAGGTGGTTTACAACTAGTGTTCCAAAGTTCATTCTGCTGTTTAAGTGCTTGTGAAATGCCTGTACTCTTCAAGTCATTTTAAATGAGAATATGCAGCTATCATTTTGGTCAGCTGATGCTGAAGATTTAAACTTGTAAGCATTTGGTGTGCTCTCCAACCTGATAAACACAACTGATAGCTGCACCCCACCCAGAAGGAGACGCATCAGCAACAAGTGGCACTAATTTAGCTATTTCACAGGGCAGTAAGGTGCCTCTTGCTATTCTTCTTTTCTTTCTCCTGAAAATTGTTGTGCATTGTCCATTCCCTTCAGAGGCAATGCTGCTAATAGCTTGAATGACTGAGAGTTTTCTATTGTGAATTAGGTTTAATTTACAGTCCAAAAAATAATAAAAAAAACCCCTCTTACATCCTTGTTGCTTAAATGAAAAGATTTTCTGTGAATTCTATGGAGAAGATGCAGGATGCACTGTTTGCCGCACATCTGAGCTCTCTCCCCTTTTCCTTCCCCCACCCTGGTCTCCCAAAGAAGCTTTAGAGAAAAGATTCTGTACTCATGGCATTATGGCAACCTCAAAGCCAAGTAAGTTTTCATTTTGCTGAGTTTGCAGCCTAGTATGGTGTGATCTAATAGCTCCTGCTGACAGGACTGGGAGGTTCTGTCTTACCCTTTCCCCTCCCGGCTGTGCATTCCCACTGCTCACCCTGTGCTCACTCTGGGCCTCCTTTGCTGCCCTCTGTAAGTTGATTCAACTCATTAACCTGGCAAAAAACCCAAGTGGATCATTTTCTTTTCTGCAGGGTGGCAGTGAGCTGTCAGATTGACTCACCTGCTCTGATGAAATCACGGCCATTGTTATTAGCCAATCATCTTCATCCGGTAACAGGCAAAGAGCTGCCATCACAATGGCAAGCTCAGATAGGTGACGACAGAGAGCTCATTCTCTGCTGCCACATATCCCCCCTTCTTCACACCTCTGCCAAGCTGCTAGTTCAGGATGAGGTGTCAGTGGTACACACGCATTCAGCTCTGATGAAAATGACTCTGGAATGAGCAAAGCAAAGGGCAGTTCCCCAGTCCTTTGTTGCTGGTAGCAAACTTTTAGTTGAGGTTTCCCCCCTCCAATAAATTTTGATGGAACCAGTAAAAGAAAAAAAAAAAAAAGGGTTGCTGCAGTCCACTTCTAATTCAGCATTTTTCAAACAAACTTGTGGTGTCCTGCACCTGACAGAAAACATTGTCATGAGAAAGGTTACTGTGCATGGACAAGTTCCTGCCATTTGATATTATCTGTTGGTGCTGCAGTAAAACTGTTCTTGGAATTTGATCCTTGTCAAAGAGAGGGACTGGCCAGTAGCACAAGGAAGTTACGGTTCAAGTCAGACAAAGTACAACACAGATATAAAAGATAGAGTAAAAAGAACCTCTAGGTTGGTAAAGATGGTACCTCTTTCTTTTTTTCCCCCTCTTTCTTTATTCATGGCTGAATGGTTTTCCAGAAGCACCTCTTAAGCGGGGAATTGAACTTCAGTCATGATATCAGGACACTGTCACCATTTTATAGCTTTAAGTGCACGGTAGTAGACTCATATCCTAAACTGCTTTCCCCGCCCCGATTTAGTCTCATTTTTATTTGTGACAAACAAACTTGCCATGGCTATATCTTTCATAAATCCTGGTATCTTTCATAAGTCCTGCTTGGACTAGCGGGGAGAAGCCACAAGGTATCTAGAGATCTTTTAATTTGTTTGTTTCTTCTTCCTCCCTTTGTTGTCTGAGCTAATTTTATTGCTGCATGCCTACAAGGATCTCTGCATGACTGCTATTTGTGACATTTTGCATTTTCATGTTAGCAGGCTGGACATCAGCCAAGAGGCTCTCACTTGCACAATGACACCAGACAATGTGCTTTGAATTTTCCCTCTGCACAAAGGTCAGAGAACTTTTCCTACTGGCTTGCCTGTTTCCTTGCTGCCCTGTAGCTCGCAGATAAGTCCTTGGTTGTTTTCTACTGCCAGTTCTGCTTATGTAAGAAATGTCTTTTGCATTTGATACAAATTAAGGCTCCTGAATTCTGTCACAGGAAAGCTGCCTCTAAGAATTGGAGAAATTGGCGATGCTTTGCCCTCTTCCTCAGTGCTATTAAAGGCTTTATCATGCACTCAGTTCATGGCTCCCCACTGAAATGCAAAGCTTTCAGCAGTGAGGAGTGGCTGTGTGTCAGAGGCTTTTTAGTCAATGCGCATGTTTTAACCAGTAAATGTTACTGCCTGGATCATCTAGGGAACACTAATGGTTTCAACTGATCTCTATAGGGTTTCATTTAAAAGCAGCAAAGCCAATTGCTTTGAACAAGTATTTGAAATGAGATGTCTGCAGAGGACTTCCTATGAGCACAGAGGCAAAAGCTGGGTGATGAGCTTTCTAGTGTATCCACGGACCACAAGGTCATGGACTGCAGTTTCAGGGAGATGCAGGTAGGCTTCTTGGCCACATTGGGCCCGAACAGGAAGCATCAGATGGAACAAGTATTTGACAAATACTTCTCACACCTAGCCTGGGGTAACCCAGGCTCCTTGGCAGAGAGCTGCAGGAGCAGAATGAGAGTCTGAGCACAGCCCTAGCCCAGACTGTCACATCTGTGTCCCAGTAAACATTCCCCTTGTCCCTGTGCTTTGACATGGATATAATTAAAGACCTGCTGCTTCTCACTCAGGATAGAGCTCACCCTTCACCCCACTGCTGGGGCATTGTTCCTGCTGATATTGCATTGCTGTTCAAGGCTGATTTCTCCTGACAACATGGTCCCGGCTGCTGGATCTTTTGCTTCAGACCCTTCCACAAGGGCTGAAGACAAAATGGCCTTCCATGAGCATGCAGCGTCAGGATCCCATTGGGGAGGAAGGATGAGAGGCGCTTCTGAATAGAAAAGATAATGAACTGTTGTGAAAAGCTTCAAATTTCCTGAACAGCCCACCGAAATTGAGAACCACTTTCAACTAAAACAAAACAAAAAGCAACAACAACCTAGGAACTTGTATCGCCGGTAAAGGGAGGAGTGGCCTAGCAGCCTGACCAGGTGCTGGCTTTGTGGCAGCTCAGAGAATCACCTCCCTGGTGGTCTGATGATGTTAGCAGTCAGATGGGAACCAGCCATGTTCCCATTGTTTCTTCAGCTCACTCCAGTGACTGCAGCTGTTATAATAAGCATGTTCACCAAGACAGAGACATCTCTCTCTATTTTGCAGCACAGAAAACCACGTGGGCAGCTTTTGCATGAAAGGAGATTTCCAATTACTGTTTTTCACTCAGCCTTATTAATCACAGAGACATTTCTAAACAAAATATGGATCTGTAGCAGAATGTAGGTGAAAAGTTCATTCAGACATAAGAAAGCACAGCTCAGCTGTGCTCATCAAACTTCTTTTTCCATGTGCAAGTCCAGCTTCCTCTGCTTCATTTGTTATAATGTTTGCGTTCCCGCATACTTTCCTACTTTTATCTCTGTTTACAATCTCTTTTCTTATTAACTGTCTTTCTTGCTTAAGAAAAATACCAAACAAAATCCTTCTCTGGGTTCCTCTTTATTCCTTCCTGGTATGGTTGCACAGTGGGCTCTCTCAGGATGTATTCTGGAGGATTAGTTCTTTATGAAACATTGACAAATGTCAGGTAAACTCAGTACACCACACTGTCATCTTAAGTGCTATGTTGCCAACACGTTCCTCTTGCGTGGTCAATAGAATATGAGTTTTTCACAACACATGTAAGTGAAGCAGCATAATATTAGCAAGGATTGGGTTACAATTAAAACATGTTGGAAGAAGGAGCAGGAAGCTTGACAGGATATATGGGGAGAGGAGTGTCTCTTTCTTTCTCTCTCTCTCTCTTTTCTTTATTAAGTGATATAATTTCCTGGGCAGACTACAGCAGAAGACAGCACTGGGCGTGGAAAATGCCTCCAATCCTGTGGATACAGCACCTTCTTCCCCAGAAAAACCCTGCCCTTTTCTCACACCTCTCCTTGTACTCAGAGACTCCATAGACTTGGGAAGGGCCATGGTTCCTCTTTGTGCCGTTGTTTTGCTGGGATGAAGACAACTTCTACTGTGGAAGGGTCCAAAAATGCAGTCTGATGCCTGAGCCTCCCAGCTCTTAGCATGTATAGTAAATGCAGGCAGCACTGCCTCAGCTCTGGGGAGCAGGCAAGGACAAAAGCAGAGGTAAATGGGGCTGCGTCTTGCAGACCAAAGCCTGGGCAGCTGCACAAGACAGCGCAGAACATGGCACTACTATAGGTATCACAGATGCCATGATACCTTTGCCTCCTAGTAACTGTGGTGTCATCTGGTGCTGTTCATAATGGGAAATCATGTGGTTCTGGTATGTTGTCCATAATTAGCATGCAGTCCTTTAATGCTAATTACCTTAAGTATTAATTCCTTAAACATCAATTAAAAAAATCACATGAAAATTTACCTCTTCCTCAAATGAGTTATGAGTTAACATGGGGGTACTTACAATGTACTACTTAGACTTGCTTAATTAGTTAATCTCTGTAAAGGGGTTTCAAATGTGTGAAGAGCTATCAAACTGCTAAGTGCATTATCTTCAATTAATTTTGTGCAACTACATCTTCACTACCAAGAGGGTCTTTATAGAGTGCAGAGGAAAGTAAAAGGAGACATTGCTTCTAATTTTAAAAGTAACTAATCAAAAAAAAAAAATTAATTGAAAGATGATTTGACATGGTGGGAATAAGGGTGAACATACCATTTCTTCTGTTTCAGCCAGACCCGAATTTGAAAGACTCATTCATATCTTTCCTCTGCCTTTGCTGGTCCTTGGTTTCTTTGCGCCTGTCTTCCTCTGGTCTTAATCCTCTCTGTCGCTTAATATTAACCCTCTCTCTTCCAAATTTGGTATTACTTTAGCAAAATAAAACAAAAAAACCTTTTCAAACAAGGAACTGCAACAAAACACTCTTCAAACTGTTGAGTCACTGAGATTACACCTTCACACTAATTCAGTAATAAGGTAGCTTGTTCCAAAAGAAGCCTCACGGACTTCACTTAAACAGGAGATGCTAAAGGCCCAGAACTGAGCAGCTGCAAGAGAACAGGGCCAGGGCCAGCCCAGGAATTCATATGGTATCTTTCCATTTCCTGAATCACCCTGGTAGCCAATAGATGTAAGTTCTTAATGTGCCTTTCAAAGTTTTCTATTTTATTTAGAGCTTATATGCCTTGTTAATTATTCTCATTTTACTTCACCCATTAATAATCTGGTTTTGGTGAAGTACTCTCAGCAATCTGACAGTGAGTTCTTTCTGCTAATACTCTGTCTAGCTGGCAGCTTTATTTAGGCCAGCTACATTGAACTGGACTTTACCAAGAATCTATTTCCTTGATTATTTTTCTCCCACTGGGACTAACAAAAGATAAGAACGCTTTTCTTCATTGAAGAAAATGCTGGGTCTGATTCATTTTTATAGGTTTTGACTTGCCTTTTCTTTTGGGTTTTTTTTTTTTTTTTCCCCCAGAATGATAAATTATCACTTCCTTGCTGACTACTGAGGTCCCATATGTTGTGTGGCAACTTGTTTAATATCAGCTTGCCTGAGCAGTGGTTATGCAGCAGTGTCTCCTTCACAGGGTTTGGATCATTTTAACGTACATTCGCAGTGTATTTGTATAACATCTGGGCATTCACTCAGCAACGATTTGAAAACCTATTCATTTACCTTATTTCATCCAAAAGAAACTGAAACAGAGGACAGACTATTTGTTGGCCCCAACTTTATTCTCTGCATACTCTAACGTAACAGCTTAACCTGCCGGGTGAAGCATTCCGCTAGCAAGTCAGACTTGTGTGCACAGTGATCCTGAACACCCTGTGTTCTCAGGGAACTTCTGCCACCAAACCATAAAAACATCTTCTCTCCAACCCCTCCCCAATTCAATTTTACAAAAGAAACCAATAAAGGATATTAATTGTTATCTGATCCAGTGGATATTAACTTAGCTGAGGGGCCTGACCTGCTCTAACCAAGATGTCTAGCAGACATGTAGGTACCTCAGAGACCAGCTTAGAAATGGGACAAGTTGTTGTTATGGGGTGCAGAAAGAAGAGAAGGACTACTGGAAGAAGCAAAGAAAGTAGCTTCTCAGCCTTCCATACCTTCATCACTGTTTTTTTTTGTGCAAAGTCTTACAGGATCCTTTTCCTCATCTGGTATATCCATCCAGTCCATATCCACAGAAAGTACAAGAGGGGAAAGCTAGAATCTATTTAGAAAAGTCAAGGTTGCCTTGCACCTCAACCTAAAGCCCTCTCACTTTCCTTCCCTACCTGAAGGATTACAAATGGTCATTTAGTTCACCTGGCTGTTCCTCCTGCCTCTGAAAGAAAGGTGAAATGGAGACTGAAGAGACCATGAGTGCTACCAGATACAAAAGGAAGGAGTAGGGCTACCTGAATACTGAAGCTTGACTTGTCTGAGGCATGTTTCCACAGAACAAACCTAACTGCAGGAAGTTATCAATACTTGGCCAAAGAAGAGACAGGGCAGGGAGTATCCAGCAAAGTCTTCACGAACAGTCCAGGATTTTTCCTTCCTCCCCTTCATGGATGTGAAAAATAGGGGGAAAAATATTCCTGTCCTCTTCAAAGGGTTCTCTTTCATAACAACGTTTCAAAAGATCAACTGCCAATAAATTAAGTCAAAACCAAAACCACCATATGTCCTGAGGCAAGGGAAGGTGAACTCCCTCTCTGTCCCTGTCATGTCATAAAAGCAGCTCAACTACATCCTTCTGGGGTGTACTGTGCCCTCACAGGGGCATCGGTGTGACGTAGTTGGCAGGGAAGAGACCCAGTTCCCCACGCAGACGTCCTTTCCACCATGATGGGTTGGAGCTGTCCAGTACCTCTAAGATGTCTCCACTGCGGAAGCCCAGCTCATCATGCTCCACAGCATCGAAGTCATACAAGGCACGGACCCACAGTGTTCGCTGGAAAGGAGATAGAAACAGGTAGGGAACAATGAGCAAGAACTCTTAAAGATCATCATCCTGTCACCCCTCTTATGACTCAGTATATGTGTTCAAAAAGAGAGGACAAGCAATGCTGAAATTGGGACCATCTTGCAATTAAACCAGGAAGTGACCAAGATGCCAGGAAGGAGGGACCAATTTACTGGGACACCTGAAAGATAGTGCTTGGGTTCTCAGCAGCCTCAGTATATTCATGGGTATTTGCACCATAAGGTGAAAAATCAGACCTTAGAGCAGGTCTTTAGGAGATAGTGCTCACCTGGCTCCATCTCCTCCACCCTGGAAAATCAGCTGTGGTAGCCATGTTTGAGGCCAGTTATGGGAACACAGAGAGGGGCTCCTGCCTGAGTCCTGCTGGGCAGTACACTATAAACAAATTGAAGATGAGCTGGTGCTGGTATGGACATAGAAATGTCTCCTTGGCCAGCAGAAGACTATGAGGGATACATCAAGAGAGCCAGCACACAGGCAAGTCTAGTGAACATTGTAAAGAATGATACTTGCTCTTTCAGACACTTCTAGGGCATAGGGAAGGGTCTTAAGCGTCCTTTGGATTCTCCCCAAGGTCAGTCCTCCAAAAGCAAAAAGACTTAGGAACTGTTTGGGTGTATCAGTTTATTTTGGGGTTGAACTTTAACGAGCACTATGGTCAGATTTTTTCCTTAAGAGATCTTAATCATAAGAGACTTTGCAGTCAAGCTCCAATTTTGACCAGAAACTGGATTTTAAAGAACAGAGCATGGGCTTCTTTTCTGCAAACTTGTTGGCACCCACACCATTTGAGAGGTATATTTTATGGACACAGGTGGAGAGATCTGTTTTAAGACAGATTAACTTTTGCTAAATCTTCCATTCAGGGCCCTGCTTAGACACAGCTCCTAGTTCTGAGACTGAACATCTAGATCCTTCCTGTAACTGGATTTGTGGCTTCCAGATCACTGGTGGGGTGTGGCAGGCAAAGGCATGTTGTTATTCATTGCCACAGCCTCGAAGAAGAAAAGCCATTGTATTTTGAGATGGATTATAATAAAGATTTGGGGCTTTTGCTAAAGAAGACGTCCCTGTTTTCCAGTTTGTTCCAAATTTACTAATCCAATCTGTCCTCTTTCTTTCACACCTGAGAAAGGTCTGCTGTTCTTCTCTCTCCTTGGATCTAGATTCTCGGGTTCTGGGCTAAGTTGCACCTTTCCTCAAGGAAGAGGAGCATGCCTTAGGTCACACTCCTAGGAGCTGATGGAGAAATACTTTGAAGCTGGCAGTGGAATCATGGGCTGAGGCAGAGAAAGGCACCATGCTCTGTGCAAGCATTCACATAGTGGAAATTTGCAGAGCAGGTGGCTACTTAAGGTCAACTGCCAGGTATGGATCCAGGCAGGGGAACAGTCTGAGATGTCTGCAGAGACATATCTGGATCATGCCCACATCCACCGTGTTAAGAGGCTCTGACAGATAAGGGTGACAGGGAGGCGAGTTGCACTTTGATGGCATATTAGGTCCGAGAGGATGTGCCAGGTGCAGGCAAGTAGAACTGAGTAATGACAGGTCTTCTCAGGACTGAAGCAAAAAGTAATGGAAGAGACAGTGTGACTACACGTGCATTGTAAGATGGAGCACTGTAGCGTGGCACAGTATCATAAGGCAAATCTCCATAGGACTTAAAATTAGTACTATACAACTAGCTCAGATAACAGTGTAATTCTACTTTCAGAGTACAAGTGACCGGGATAGAGTCTTGAGACTCAGAAACATCTTCTAAGATATGTCCTGAAAGCCTTATACACTATTCCTTATGCAACCTCTGTGCAGGTGACACTGCCCAGACTGTCTGGCCACTGCTGAAGGATCCACTAACTTGGGCAGATGGGGCCTTCCAGGTATATCACCTACCTGTGTCTGCTGGTGCAGTGGATCTGTGTGTCTCCGCTGCATAGCTGCTGCATTTCCTTGGCCGTGATCCCTTAGTCCATGCAGCCCATCTTTCCTGTCCAGACTCCCACCATATCTATCCTAGAAAGAAAACAGCAAGAGAAAAACCATGTATATGCTGAGATGTATAAATGAGAGGGTTTAAGTGCTATTGGTGGCCAGGGAGTCTGGGTCCAAACCTCAAGTAAATCATCTTAGACGTCTGCTTCCAATACAGTCCCTGTGCTGCAGTCCTGCAAGCAATGCCCCTCATAGAAGAGGTCACCTTAGACAGGTCTGTTTTGGATTTTTCTTCTTAGAAGTTGCAAGATGACTGTGCTCAGCTGTGTCCCACAGATGCTGGGAAAAGTGGTCAGAGAGGGCCTTTTTTGGCCTCTGGGACTTTTGGAGAAAAACTAAGGCTGTCCTAACTCACAAGTAAAAAGCCATGCTTGCCAAGGAGAGTCTGATACAGCTGACTGTATATCCAAAGACTCATTACTTTCCTTTTTCTTGGGCTGCTCCATACAGTAAAGGGCAAGGAGCAAGCCTGAGAATCCAGTAGTCCAATTATCCAAAGAAGAAAAGAGACTAGATCAGATTCAAAGAAAAGAAGCCATATGACCACACGTATGAAGTCAAATCAACAGAAATCCACCCAGACAGATGGAGAGAAGAAGTAGGCAACATCTAGGGAGCAAGTTCTCTTTTGTCTGCACAGCTGAGAGGTGCTGAATATCTTCATCCCTAGAGGTCCTTAGTGCATGCACTAAGATTTTTTTTATGATAACAGTGTGAAAGAATCATAGTAGTTATCATAGTAGTTCAGGTTGCAGGAGTGCTTCAGTGACACATGGTCTGTTCAGCTGTGTCAACAGAGGGGAGGAAGAACAACAGCTTCTGCTTTCTGTTGCTTGTCCTCTCCCTTTTGCTGCCTCCTTTCTTGCACTCACTCTTTCAAAATCTCCCTTGCACCTTTGTGAGCCCGAAAGGTTGCTGAGACTGCCTGAGATTGCAGCACAATTTGCACCTCATCTGTCCCTGCCAGGAAGTGAGTTAACTCGATCTGGCTTTGCCACTGCAAGACTAACTAGATGGACACTTCACTCCTATGAGTGTTTCCCCTCCATATCAAATGTTACCCATGCATAGACTGTGCTCCAAAGGGTGCAGGCCCTCAGCTTCGTCAGATGTTGTATTATTTCATCATCAGTCCCCTGACAGGCAGAACTGACTATCTGATGAGAGAACAGCCATTTCATGATTGTCCCCAGCCTTGTAATGTGGGACCTTTTGGATTTCTTCTTAATAGCACAGTTCCTCTCCTTGGATGATGCTATGCTGTCTCTAGCTAGAGACATGAGACAACGCCAGGAAAACTATTTCCCCCAAAATTAATCAGGAAGAACTCTGAAGACAGCACCAGGTTCTGCTGTTGTCCTCTCCATTCCTATGCGAGCAAAAGAGAAAAGAAACCTCACACTTCAGGGTTGCAACATGATGAAAGAGCGCAGAGAGGTTCTGGAGTTGGGAGGAGAAATATTCTGAAGGAAACCAAATTCTCCTAGGGTTACCATAGTAATTTCTCATCCCTGTAATGTGTTCTGTGGTGCTGAATGTCAGTAGCGTAACTCAGACAAAAAAAAAACCAAAACAGGCAGCAAGGTTTCATTTGTCCTACAGAATAGAGACGAGTTCCTGAAACCATATATGTTTTGGTGTATGCGCACGCAAGATTTGGGAGTGTTTTTCTGCACTCTCACTGGATGATACTTTATGTCCTTTCCTAAGCAAAGCAAGAACATGACACCATTCCCTGCTTTCCAGTTTTTGGGATGCAGCCCCCAAAGCCCCCTAGTACTCTCAGGTTTCCAGAGAAATGGCCACTGTACACTGACTTCTATTTTTTTGCGGGTTTGTCAATCAGTCACGGATCACAAAACTAAATAAAAGCCCACATATTTATTATACATCAAAGAGCTCCCCAGGCTGACACCATCATGGCTGCTACTCCATACAAAGACCTAACCGACTCTTCCTAATGCTTCCTAATGCAGGTTCAGGGTGGCAGATTTTTGACAAAGTGGCTGTTTATTCACTACCAAGCAATTAAGGTCAATGTTTCATGTGCATGGTCTTGACTTCCCAGCCCCTCATTCCTGGTAGTACCTGTTGTTGATGCAGTATTGGGATAGGATGCTCTACATATCTCTTGGATATAGAATGATCTTCTCCAACTGCTCCACCCAGGTGGAATCCTTCCCGACCCATCCGTTCCAGGCTCCCACCACGCCTCTCCTGATGGGAGAAAGATCACAAAAGTGAGATCAGGTTTTGCTCCCCACCACAGCCTCTACTGAAACTTAGCAATTGTTGCACACTGATCACTACCACTACCCTCTACCTTGGGAGCTCTTCCAAAGGACAGATTCTGCCCCTCTGAACAGAAGGACAAATCAGGAATTCCATATTTTATATCTTTGTCATAGCCATTCCCCATCTGAAGAGTGCATAGTAATGGGAGGTGTTGACCTGAAAATGTGGCCACTGATGTGACGACCAGCACGGGAGCCAAGCTCTTTTTGGAACTACTGCTCTTAGACATCATTTGTCTCTGCACTGAAATCTGTATATTAATATCATTTTATCATATAGCAGTAGCATCTAGAAATTTGAATTGTGAACAGAAATCCCACTGTGACGAGTGCTAAACGTACCCTGCTGAGCCCATCACCATAACAAATGTAGAGAGTGCTTGCCAAAGCAAACCTGACTCCTGTTCTTTCATTTACCTGTCTGCATCTCGGAGCAAATGCTGTTCTCCTTCCTTCCTGCTCACAGCTGGCTGTCAAACAGGTTGTTTTAGTGATATACATGTGTAGTCTTCCTTCCCCAGACAATTCTTTGCTATGAACTCTCTCTCTGAGGTCCCATAACATCTATTTTGTACCTTACTAATGCGTTTTTAAAGCTCTGCGTAAGTGGTCTAGAAGGAGACCACAACACAAACCTCTTCGTCAGACTGAAAAATATATCATCTCTCTTTTGGAGCCATCAAGAATGACCCACATGCAGCCTACAAAATTTTATTGCTGCAGTGGGCACATAACATACTTTCTGCTTTGCCTTTACCTGCACCTCCTGGTAATTTAATACCAGAATCCAGAAGGATAGTTTGTGTTTACCTTTTCTTCTCGGCTGTTGTCTCTCAGGAAGATCTGCTTTTGCCTGGAGATGGAATTTGTCTTGTAGTAGTCCACCAGCTTGTTTAGTGAGTGGAATTTTTCTGTCCACAAGTAATAGTTACCCTTTGAATCCCTCATCACTTTGAAGTGTTGCACATCATCTTCATGCCTGGATTCAATTGGAAAAGTAAGAGATCATCAACCAGATTGCACTTTCAACTTTTTTGAAGAAGTCTTTTCCAGAAGGGTACCAAAGCTTGGTGCTTGGTCAAATCCAGACTTCTGGAAAGTAAAGCAATAGTGATTCTTGTGTGTAGTGGGTCTAAAATGTGGCTCTAGTATTTCAAAAGACTCATCAACTTACAAACATGGAGTGCTGCAGGGCTGCCCAGTCACAAAGCACTATCAGAACAAAGCACAGGGTTTTAAAACCTCTCCTTTGAAATAAAGGCTAGAAGAGCTTTCAGGTCCACAAACAGCTAATAGCTTTATTCCATACTTTGTACGGGAGACAAAGGTGCTGCTGTAGTCTGCCAACTAGCCTCTGCAGGCTCTTGTTAACATCCAGTCTGCACTGACTGTAAGAGATGTGTAACGCCTCTTCACCACTACACACAGACATAGTCACATGTAGCCATACAATGACTTGTAGAATTGTACAATATCTAGTGTAGTACCATTTTCCCTACCCAAGGGTGAAAAAGGGAAAAAAAAAAAAAAAAAAAGAATTATTAGCTGCTGTTACAAGCCAAAATAACAGTCTCAACCTTCTGCCCCTGCTTCCCCCCTTGAAACTCCCCTCCTCTTACCTCTTGTCTGATTTGGGCAATTCTTTGCACCAGATGTGATCTGGTTTTGGTACCCACTTCCTTGCCCTGTTCTCTGTGTCCAGGAGCTCAAAGCACTTGTCTAAGAGGCTACATCTGCACAAACTAAACGGGGACCAGGCAGGGACTGAGTGCTACCCTGGAGTGCTACAGTCATGCAAGCTGTTAGCATGGTTTTGGTCTAAATCAAAAAGCTCTCCCCTAGGACCATGGTTAGGGGGACAGAGTGGACCAGGAACTGTTTGCAGTGAGCTGCTTAGATACAGCTGTTCTGTGGGATGAAGAGGGTTCAGCCATATGGATTTGAGCTGAGACACATTGCTTGACCTCAGGGCCAGAGAAAAGCCTGACTGTACTTGGTTTGTCAGTGTTTATTGCTGTATATGTAACCAGAATGTTTTCCTGCATTCCTCCCAGGTACTTTCTGAGCTCCCCAAATCAGAAAGTGTCCACCACTCAGAAAAGACACTGTTAACCACTACACTATTTTAAATCTGGTTATCAGTTCTTTGACTGAAAATTGGGAAAACATAATTTGGTTTCAAAGATCTGCTTTGAAGCAAGTGCTCTGAGATGGGCTAGGCTACAGTGAGTTACTGAAATAAGGCTGGGCTGTATGCAACTAAAAGCTATTCCTGTCCCATGGCTGTTTAGTGACCTGTTGGAAGTTAATGTAATAGTCATCTTTTAGTGGGTAGTAGTGGAATTCTTGGATTCAGTAACCAGAGATGTCAGGGAATTAAAATAAATGGAAGGCACACTTTTTGCACATTTAGAGACATCCTGTGTACCACTCTGCTTTGCTGCAGTTCTTTCAGAGAAGCAGGTCACCAGGGGGTGCAGCTTTGAAATGGGGTATTCACTGTGTCCCTTGACAAGAAGCAGAAACATTTGGGAATCAGATGCCTAATTTGTTCTCATTGACACCACAGCAGCACAGCCAGTGACTGGCAGCTTGTAAACTTCCCAAGAGGCTACGTTGCATTAGGAATCTTGTCAAGAGGAGGCTAGGGAAACCATTAAACAGGAACAGAAGCAGGAAAATTCTGTGAAAAGCAGATACCTGACAGAGATGGAGAAGTCACCATGTGAGTTCTGACTGGCTCGAACAATGAAGGAGCCAACTCCTTTGCTCATGAGGATGTTCTCCGCTTCATGACGGGATATCGTCTCATCAAACCAGCTGTCAAGTGGGAAAAATTATGGAGACGTGACTAAGGAATGTGAATTAAGGTGAGGAACAAAAAAAGTTGAGGGTAAGAAGAAGGTGAATAAGCAGGGTGGAGGAAAAGACAAAACAAAAGGATCAGAAGAGCCCACATGACTACTCCCAGTGGCACATGCTAAGGGTACAGGGTTTTGATGGCTGCAGATCATTTTCTTTGAGCAGTAAAAACATGTAGATGCAAAAAGAACAATGTAAGCTTTTGCCTGCTAAGAAGCAACAGTCAGCTGAAACTGTAATTAGAGGTGCAGTACAGTAAGGTGTTAGTCAAAGAAATTTTAAATTACAAATATGTATGTATATATACATACACACATAATTCTCAGACATATACATCAAATTGCTTTTGGTAAACTGATTGAAAATTACTGGACTGTGATGGATATATTACAAAGGACACACATAAATATTTAGCAGAAGCAAGCCACGAAAGTTTTAGTACTAATAAATTGGCTCCTGAAAGAGTTATAATACCACAAAATAGCAGAAACACAGAATACATAAGCACACTTATGTAAATTTAGCCAAGCATAACATCCAGTAGTATGAGGCACTGGACAAATAATGAGAAAGTCACCATAAATAGGAAAATAATAAGTGTTGATAAGAATTTTTCAGTGGAGGAAAAAAGTCATCCTTTACACTTATGTATGTCCACTCCACAGCTAATAAAAGCTACAATTTTCAGTCTTCTACTTTTACGCAATGCTTAATGCCTAGACTGCAGTAAAATTAAGGACTGATAATTTCCTAAATTCTGTCATTTCCACTCTTGAGTTTCACTATACTTCTCCTTATTATCATCACGGTCTACCTATGTATCTATCATTAGCAAAGGAAAATCAGACTTTCATTAGCATTGATAACCAGTCTCAGTGATTACATCAAAAATAGGAGACAGTTCTCTTCCCTACATCTGGTTCTTGCTTCTGGCCTGAACTGCTTCTAAGTGTAGACCTACTACTCTTAGAAAAGTGTCAAAGTGGAAATAATTCCTCATAGCTCTTGCACAGAGAAAACATCACGAGAAAAATGCGTGCGAAAAAAGGAGCTGCTAGTGATCCTGTGTGATGCCACAGCTCTGTGAAAGAGCAAGCAAGAGCAACTGACTGGAAGATCTTGTTCCCCTGAGGCCCGAAAGTATAAGCCTATATTTGCACAGCAAACTAATAATGTCCTTCATCTCAGCCAAGCAGGCTTATGTCCAAAAAGGCCCGTAAGTGCCACCTCCAAAGGGGACAGTAGCACTTCTTTGTACTCTCAAAATCCCTATACACTCCCAGTTTGCTGCTCAGGGCACTAGTGCGTTACATCTAGCAGTGCTGGGCTTGCTCCATGCTCTGCCTGCTCACTCCTGAAACGCTGCAGCACTTCTTCAAAGAGGACAAACAGAGGGGCCTCAGGGAGCATTTCTGCCACCTGAAAGGAAAAGGCTGTAAAAATGCCATGCATCGTCATATTTACGGCACAGGGCCGGACAGCACCTTTAACATGGATTTAAACACCTGTCAGTCCTTTCTGAAAGCACAATGGCCATCTACTCTGTGGGAAGAGAGGAATGAAGGTGTGCAGTCACGAAACATGGAGAAGGGCTGGGGGGAGCATGTCTGGTCTATCATCTCTGCCAACCCACGAGTAACCCCCGCTGCCAAGGTTCAGGTAGCGTTGCACTGACCTCTAGTGTAGCGAGAGAAACTCGCACACGCTGTCAAAGGAGGGGAATGCGGGGGGCAAGGTGGGGTAGAAAAGGAGTTAATGTAGTTAAGAGTCGGGTTGGGGGAAATTACATTTTTATTACTCATTTTTCCAAGCTATCCCTTGCTTTTCCTTTTGCACTCAGCCTCCGTGTTGCCAAGACTTCACATCATGACTGTTCTCCTGTCCGAGGAGATCTAAATGCAGTTCCTGCCACATCCCAGCGACATCCCTCTGAGCAACAGCAACAAAGGAGTCACTTGGGAGTGAGAGAGAGCACCGAGAACCATTCAGCTCTGAAAGAACAGAGGATGCTTTAGGGTAGAAATAAGGTGCTCTGGCTGAACTCCATACAGCATTATGGCAATCCTTGCCAGCCTTAAATGGTAGTATGTTATAACTGGTGCTCCCTCCGTCCTGTCCTCCTCTGTGCCTGCACGCACACAGCCACTTGGCAGCACTCTGTGGAAATGTGCAATGGTGCTGCACACAATTTCCGTGACACTTACGGGGGAACATGAAAATCAATGAAGTTCTTGGGAACGTAGCCCTCTTGACTTCTGAGCTCAGCTTTGTACCACTCTTCCTGGGAGGTCAAAACCTGCAATGGAGAGATGGATGAAATAAAAGTGTCTCCTGAGAAAGGCAAAGTAACCAAGATTGTGGCAGAAACCTAACATTTCTTGTAAGAATAGAAGTCCACATATACTCTACTTCCCACCCACCCTACAGCAAGGTTAGTGGCTGATGACCATGTCAGACCAAACAAAGCAATGAAGACCGAGTAGAATTAGAGGGATGGCTTGTTAACTTTATCCCTTCATTTGAATGCTTGTCTAGGTGGCTGGGGATGCTGTCTATTTGTCCCTGATGTCTGTGAAATAGAGAAATTCAGCCCTGAAGGACTTAATAGGGGTTTAAGGAGTTTTCTGTGCTGCTTTTAATAGTTAGTAGTGGAGCATCTATCTCAGTTTCATAAGGGAGGGAAAAAAAAAAATCCATGAAAGCTTCTCTAACGTGCATTGGTATGAGGGATGTATCTGTGTGTGTGGGCGTTATGACTGCACAGATGTTACCATGTGCTCTCACATATCATTTCACAGGAGATTATTTAGTGTGTTAAGTCTTCAGCTGCCCAGAGTTTTGCCAAGGTGGATAAACAAAGGAGGAAAAAATTATTTTCAAGCCACTCTTACACCTAAGAGGCTGATGGACAGCAGGAAGCGAGTCCACAGCACACACTGCAGCAGCTTCAAGTGCGCTCAAATTAATGTTGACCACAATGGTCCTTAGGGACTGTGCTGCTGACCAGGGATGACCCAAATTCACTGCTCCCTGTCTGATGGCCCCTTATATAGCCCTAAGCTAGAGAGGAGAAGACAGGGGTACAACCACATTGTGATTTTACTACAAATGTCGCGGTCTTTGGTATTTTGTTTGACATTCCAACTCCTGAGACAGAATTCCCATTTATGAAACAGAACATGTTTCTGTTCTCTCTGGTTTTGGAGAGGAGCCTGAAAGCACAACCCATGACAGTTTTAAAAAGAAAAAACAAGTGGAAAAGGCTTAATTTAAAATCTATTGTTAACAATAATAATACTTGTTTTGTTAGCCAATCTCATGTTTTTTGGAGCCTAACACACATTTTAACTGCCTGGTGTTGGCAACAGGATGTTACTATCTCTCGGGCCAATTCTCCATTGCCTTGCTTGACACGTAGGCCTTTTTTATGCATTTGGATACAGAAAGGTTGGGGAGTAGAAGGCTGTGGAGTTCCCTGCTTGTATAATAGCTGCTTCACCCATCCCTGAGTGCCAGATTAAGGCTCTCTCTTGCTGATGTGGCCAACCAAAGGGGAAGGCAATTACTCCCTGCTCATGCTCAGACCCTGTTGGCCATGCTCTGTTGGCAGCTCTGTTTCCAGAAAGACTCACCTGCTGGCTCTTAGTGCAGGGCTGGCAGGTTTCTCTCAGTGTCATCCTCTCAGAGAAGGATGTTGGGGGGGGGGGGGGGGCGGGAGGGGGGATTTCCTCCTGTCACTG